>JAHHUM010000344.1:452564-534847 GCA_036173005.1 Crenichthys baileyi
GGGTCATAGTTTAAATAAAAATAAAACCTAATTTTAAAAGAGAGGGGCGGATTTGAGTATACAGTCATATTCAATAAATTGGAATGTGCATTCTGACGAGGCTCATTTGTCAGAAGAAAAGTATCCTTTGAAAATAAAAACCTCCAAACAGAAAGTAAACATACTTTTCATTAATCCTACATTTCTGTAATTAAAATGTTTTTTTTTATTGATCTGATGTTATATTCCAATCTTAAACATGTTTTCATTAGCTGGAAGCAAAAAAATCGTCGTAATTAACAGTAATAAAGGCTTGAAAACATCAGTCTGCTTAAATAATCCATATAATGTGTTTTACTCAGTGAATAAAGTTACTAAAATAAACTTTTCAATAATATTGTAATTTACTGAATATGACTATACAGTAAACAGTATGTGAGGCACTTTAATTTCTCTCCTTTTTTGTTGGTAAAACTAAATTATGCATAACAAGGCAAAGACAATAAAAAATAAGGAAATACATAAATAATATTTATTTAGTATATGTGACTTATTTTAAATTGTGAAAATATATCACAAAAACAGAGAAAGTGTGCGCATAGTGACATAAATAGGAATCATAAATATTCAGTGCTCAGTATGATACTAAAACATTTTTACGGTTTGATGCGTTCAGACTTCACCAGCATCCCTGGATCTTCTTCTAAAGTTTCACATTAATTACACTCTTTTGAAAATGAACATTGAGCTTTAGCTTGGAGCAATTCTTAAACACGGTTCTTTTCCCAGACAGACATGTATGTTTGGGTGTCCAATGAGAGGAAGCCAGTGCAGTGTCTCCATGTCCGTAATAACTAAAATAATACCAAAGCAGATTCTAATAAAGTTTCTTTTTATACATATCAAACAGAGCTTTAAAACGTTAGCTGTAATGCTCCACTTGTGAAAGTAAATCTGTTGGGCTTTTTCTTGGTACTCAAGAAATTCTTAGCGCTACTTGGCTGGACAGGACAAGGTAGAAAAAAAAAAAATAAGAGAGAACATGTTGGCATGGTCAAGCGATGACATCACTTTAGCTTGCTCATGGTACTGCCTAGTGGCCATATGCGGATTCAAGAAGCGGGCTCGATAGCGGTCACGACATAGGCTGAGCACCGCTAGGCTGCAAGGGTCGCCCAATGCCACTTGCAGGTTTGATTGAAATTGTAATTAGCCACCACTGTGTATGACTTTTTAATGAAGTGACAGACTACTAAAATTTGCTGCGAGGAACATTTATAGTCTTTTACAAGATGGTGAACAAATGGGTAGACCTGATTATGTGACATTTGTGTCAACAATTTAAGCAAACAAAATGAAGCTTATAGCTTATTTAGAACTCCTTTAAGTCGCAAATGTACCTATAACTACCATTTGCGGGTAATAGAGCAAACAGGACTGTGACCCCAGAGTTTTGTACCGTTATGTGATGGGGATTCCAGCTGTGACACCTCCTTCCTGGGTTGTCTTAAAAGTAGGATAATGTTGTGCTTTCTGGGATTCAGTTTTACTAGCCTCTTTGTTTGTCTAGTTGCTGTTTTCCTTCCATGGCTGGGCCCAACAATATAATGTCACTGCAGCGTGAACTGAAAGCCAAATATCCATTATGTTTTATGAGTAGCGTATGAATTTTATTCCCTGCAGTCTTAAAAGTCTAAGAAATAAGCAGTAGCTCAATTTCTTTACATGCCTAGATACAACTAGGCATAAAACCCAAGTTAATTCTTTTTTCAGGTAAGCGTCACAAATTTGCATTTAACGAGTTCCAGTCTGAATACTGACAAGATGGTGTGTCTGTGTGAGTGTGTGTCTACATAACACTTGTGCTGTTTGATACATAGGTGTTGGGACCCACAGCCATGGATTAAACCATAAAGGTGCGGTACAGACTTTTCTGGAACTTTCAAAATAAATTGCATTTAACCGACTTTCAGCAACTTAGGAAGGGGGGGGCTAACAGCGGACTTCCCATGATGCCACTACCCTTATAAAACCCCCACCTTCCCAAGGAACCGATCTTTCTAAGCGGGTCACCCTGGGGCCTGGACAGAGAGACTAATGTCTCTTTTCTGACAAACAGACATAACTCTTCAACTGGATCCAAGGGTGGGATACGATCATCGATCATATGCACTAAGTTAAGTACGGATGAATTACTGATGGAAGAATCCGGTATTCATTCATAAAAGGGGATAATTATAAAAGGGTGGCTTGACTTTTCTCTCTGAGTTCTACAGATCAAACTGTATTATAGAGAGTTCCCGACAGAGACGCTGTCTCTACGACTCCGAGTGGAGCAGTTTCCCGAAGGAGGACAACGGACGCATCATTGTGGTTACCAGTAACTTGCAGTTTGGTCGGCAGACAGTGAGCCCCCCACCCCAACAGCTCCGGAGGTAAGCTGAAGCTAACCGTCATTCAAAGTGGATGTTTCTTCAAACTTCGTCGTTGCCCTGACACTTCTCCTCAGCACGGTTCACATACGAGGTTAGGGGTTTGGGCAGAGAGATAGAAGTATTTAGAATTAAATAATAAAAATGTTTTTCATTTTATGAAGTTTGGTTTTGTTTGTGTTGAACTCAGATATCTTGGTGCTAGTAGGCTATCTGCTCAGCACGCGCTCAGTTTTGTGTTCTGTGTTTTGAAAGTTAAGAAAAACTTTATTTAAAGGGTGATTTTAAACATAGAAGATTGATCATAACGCGCCGTCCGCGCTTATGCATTTTAACCCTTTTATTGACGGTATTTTAAAGGTGTGTTTGATTGTGGTGCTAAGCTATCAGCTTCTTTTGTTAGCTTTAACTGCTAACAGCTAAGAACACGTGCTTGCCTGCTAAAGAATATTTACCCAGAAAGGTTGTTAGTTTTCAATCCAGTAAATAATATTACCCTAAACATTATTTTTCTAGACTTGATAACTAAGTAACACAATTAAGCCCCATTTCTCCAGAAAGATTTGGCTCTTTTCCAAAACATTTCTTAAAAATTTTACCACTTCCTTAATAATATTATTAAGGATATAATCTTTGAATATTGTTTTAATAAGTGAAGGCAGTATAATAGAATTTTTCTTATCAAAGTGGGAGAGAAATTAACTCACAATAAGAGAAAATTCAGACTTTTTAGTTTTATTCAAAGGCATTTATGCGTTTGAAGACCCTGTCACTGACGTGTCAGTGAAACAGAGCCCAGAGAACAGTTTACAGACAGTATTTAAACAGTATGTGGGTGTTACCTCAGCTTCAAAGAGTTTAACTTTATGGCCCCTGAGCCCTTCCCAGGACAGAGGTAAGACAATTATTTATGAGGACCCCATCTGCCCCCCTTAGGAAGTGTTAACCATAATTCTTCAGCAAATAGCTAGAGGCCATCTGCTCTAAGAAGACAGAACACTAATAAAACACATAGGTCAGAGGAGAAAGGTGAATGAAAGTTCACAACAATTTGGAATACTTTGGAGCACTAAATGAAGAATTTCCATAACAGCAGCTAATGAGACACCGTTGAAAATTAGTCATCCAGAAGGTTGGTTTTATTCAGCAGATCATTCTTTAAACATTATTTTTAAAAAATAATTTTATATGATCCTGCATTGTGAATGGTTGTCAAAAGTTATGCTGATTATTCCCCCTAAGTTAGTTCCAAGACTAACTTAACTTAACTTCCAGATTTTTTCAAGATAAACCTTGGTTCTCAAACATAAAAATTGCATGGTAATGTTTCATCACTTTTTGGTCATGATTTTTTAATCATCTTTAATCAACTTGTTTTGTATTTAAAGCCCATTAGTCTTCGTTATTCTTTAATTCTGCTTGGTAGTTTAGTTGGATTGTTTTAAGCATAGTAAAGAGTTTTTTTGATTTAAAATATGTTTTTGACTTTGAGTTGTCTTTTTTTTGGTAATAAATTCTTTTTTTTAAAAAAATTGTGTGAATTCATTTCCCTTGTGTGCAGAGTTTTTTGCTGTTCAATAATGTCAGAGGTTGGCTCACCCTTTTTGATTTTGTCCTAATACAACCGCCTTACTGGGCTGGTATTCACAGGACAACCCTTAACAGACTGAAATATTATTTGATAAAATATTAAGGTCATTCAGTCAGTCATTTTCTACCGCTTATTCCATAGTGGGTCGCGGGGGAGCTGGTGCCTATCTCCAGCAGTCTATGGGCGAGAGGTCTAATATTAAATATTAAATAATATATTCAGATTCATACTCACAACATATGTCTCCAATATATAGAAGCCATAAAGTTCTCCGATCTACATCTAGTTCATGAAAGTTCAAGTCGTTGCATGGCAGGCTGATAAAGTTGGTAAAAAAGTCTGAGTTTTTTAACCTAGGTTTTGCAGTAAGATGTTCCAGCTTAATGAGGTCCCCTACTGAAACAGCAGAACGTGACACAGTCTGTTACAGATTTTCTGTTGCGCTTTAATGATATTTGGCAGAAATGGAATAAAAGAGTGACTACTGTACCACTGTGAAGTCCGTCTACATATGTGAGGAATCTGTGTTGTTTAATGACGCTAATTCACATCATGCCTATTTTTGCACAAATTTTATGTGCTATATTCAAACAGGTTCTAGTTTAACATCTGATAAGGAATAACAATTAACACTTTCAATTCAGTAACTTTAGAGAATGCTTACTGCATGATGCACCTCCTTATGTAAACTTACAGAAAATGTACATTTCACTGTATGTATGATTTCTTTAAGTTATTGACCACTTTTATTTTTTTGCTTTTGTTTATGCTGAACTGATTTTGACTGGATTTACACATATTTTCAGTTGGCAAACCCCCTAACATGTCTGTGATTTATGGGACCAGGACTGGGACTTCCCTTTATATCCTATGCTGTGTTCCTACTTCTAAATTAATCCCAAGCAATCACAGGATTTAAAGACACCGATGGACATTCTGGTTAAACTGAAACATGAATAGATGCCTACTAATAGCAGCACTATAACAAAATCTACCGACCTTTGGTGACTTATCTGTATGACTGTGTGAATGATGTTAAATTCATGTTAGATTCATGATGTGACCATTCTCTCCTTTCCTTAAAGCCTTTTTGTGATTCTGCTCTTTCTATCACCTATGACGGGTGAAATGATGCCAGCTGTAGAATTAAAGAGCATTCTGATGAATGCGGTCTTTCTAAACCAGGTGTTTCATTTTGAATGGGAGTCAAAGCCAGTGATAGCACACTAAATTAGTTATTTTACTACTTTTTGTCTACAGTGACATGAATTTAAATCAGAATCTGAATTGCTCCCAATGGATCCAACTGTGGCAATGGAAAAGCTCTGAAAAGGAGCTGTACACCCGTCTTTCCTTCGTGTTTGGAAATGAAATGAAAAATGTGATAGCACCGCACAACATTGCTTAGATGTGAGTGACTTGTAACCATTGTAGCATCTAGTGAATATAATTAAAGGTTAATCGCTTTAGCTTTTTTCTCTCTTTCCCTCTGCTTTTCCTTAAATGAACTTATATTTTACAGCTTTTTATGTTTCAAGATCCTTTTCTAAGCTGGTATTGCTTTGCTAAAACAGAAACTATGGTGAGTTAGAGTGCAAGCCATAACTGGAAAACCTGGTTAAGTATGGGTGGTGTTGATACCAGGTAATGAAAGAGTATTTGCCCTCTTTCAGTTTTCTTTTTTTTTTGGTTTTAGTTTCTGATCAACACAAAAATATCAAAGATAAAGTATGTTGGGCCCAACCATGGGAGAAAAAAACTGCACTGCATGACTAGAGAACAAAAGAGAGCGGTAAAGAACTCTGAATTCCAGAATTCACAGCATTAACCCATTCTCAAGCACAGCTCCCAGAAAGGAGGAGTTCCAAACAACTGTTTCCCCTGGGACATCATAAAGCTACTGAACTCTTTGTGCAGCAGCATTTCTTTCTCTTTACCTACAGCTTTCTAAACGCTGCATTCTCTGTTGACATTCCATTCCACTCCCCTTAGAGAAGTGGGCATGGGAAATGCTGCTCTGCACAATGAACACGAGCTCCAGCCCGAGTAGACGCTTACCCCAACCAGTAGACCGAAAGCGATTGCCACGCAACCCATTACAGTGCTCTGTAAGAGCACTGTAAGAGTAATGTTTGTAAGAGGTTGTTTTAGGGCAGTGAAAATTAGTTAGGATAAAACAATTAAATTATTGTTTATTTCATTCGTTTTGCTTTGTTTTGATGCTAAAACTGTGTCGGGCTAGAGCCAGGAGCAGAGGCTATAGGTGATTCATACTTTATGTCAATGTGTTGGTTTAAGCACTGATAGTCCAGTAATGTGAGTTTTTTTCCGTTCTGTGTTTTTCCTTGCTTTCCTCTCACTAACCTGCATAAAAACTTTATGCATAGTCCTTATAAACATGATTAATTGTGTCTCCATTATCCCAGCTGCTAATGATAAAGCTCTGATAATGCTAAGTTGGTAGCCACCATTAGTTCTGCTTTGTTTACAACATAGCTTGTTCTGTTTGCGCTACCATCAGCTGTATCACACTGCCAGTACTCACACACATTAATATAATAATAGATAAAGCTAAGAACTAAAGAAGCAGAAACTAAATATAGACTAAAAGATAAAATAAAAATGAGAAATATTCTAAGGTTATATGAAAAGGAATATTATGCAACAATATGAGATGTTAATGAGCACAATAAGAAGGATATGGATTATTCAAAATAGTATTATGAAAAACAGCATGAGTAAATTAGAATATCCAACCTATTTTACTGACAAAGTTATTGATAATTTTATTAAATAATAATAATAATAATAATAATAATATGAATGAATGAATGAATGAAACAACAAATAGCTTTAATGCATTTTTTGTAAATCTAGGACCAAATCTTGCCTGAACCAGAACAGAGCACACAACTTTGAAAATTTTATAGACAGAAATGTCCCTTAATCCCGTTACAGAAAATGAACTCGATATAGCTAAAAAATGTAACAACAAAAGATCCGCTGATTTAGTCAGCATTGATATGTGTTTGATTAAACATGTAATTAAGTGAATTTTAGTTCCACTGACACATGCAGTATCTGTTTTTTTTTCTCATTTCCAACTGGTTCATTTCCCAGTAAAATGAAAATAGCCAAGGTAATACCCCTGGTAAAGAAGTTTACCAACTACAGACATGTTTCTCTGCTGCCATAATTTTGCCACAAAAAGATATTAGAAAAACTATTTAATGATAAGTGAGAATATTTTTAGAAAACCATAATTTAATCAGCCAAATCAACACAGTTTTTGTTGATAACAGCCAACAATGGCCATGCTAGAAGCTATTGAATATATTACAACTTCTATTCATGATACAAAAATGCTATTGGAGTGTTTTTTGACATTAAAAAAGCTTTTGAAAGAGAAGGTAATTATTCATAGGAGGTTGGCTCTCTGGTTTAATGAAGAGCTGTGTACTTTAAAGCACTATGTTTGAAAAATGGAGAGAAAATGGTGCTCAACACGCCTAGAGGACTCCTGCCCAATCTGGAAAAATAGTCTACTGTTGTATAAAAAGAGCAGCTTGGTGAACAAGCTAGAACAGCTTATTTCTTATCATTAATAGAAGAAAATAAGAATAATCATAGATTTCTTTTTAGTACAGTTGCTAAACGTGCACAGTCATAGCGCTGTTGAGCCATCCATTCCCTTAGCTCTCAGCAGTCAGGACTTTATGGGATTCCTTTTAAATAAAATAGATTCTGTTAAAAATAAATCATTGGCACACTCCCGAACATGACTACTTCATCCTCAGTAATTGAGAGAGCATTGGAGGTAAATGTATAAACTGTTTGGACTGTTTTGATCCAGTGGATCTTCCTGAGTTATAAAAAAAATTACCTTCATCTAAACATTTAACCCAATCCCAACCAAATTATTTAGGGACGTGTTCTCTTTTATTACCAGCCCTATTTTAGATATGATTAATCTATCTTTAGTAAATGGATATGTACCACAGGCTTTTAGGGTAGTGGTAATTAAACCTTTACTTAGAAAACCCTCACCTGATCAAGATGACTTAATAAATCACAGACCTATATCCCATCTTTGACAGATATTTCCCTTACAAAAAATAAACACAAATGCTATCTCTGTTTATGTGAAAATTTAAAAAACCAATTGTCCCTCTTACAACCAACTAATCATGTTCAACAACTTTCACCTAATTAAACATGCACTATTCTACAAAAAGGGTAGATTACTGACAAAAAATAATAACAAAACAAGTAAAATATATGCGTACTGAGTGTCTATGAAGATCAAACCAGCAGTTTATGGACGAATGGGAATAACACAAGAATTTGGATTAACTTGGAAGGTGGAACAAGACCAGTACACAGTGAAGCCTTTCTCCATTGATTCATCTCGATAGCGGCTGTCAACTGGTATAACGGTAGGGTCATGCCCTGGACGCAGAGCATCTAGCAGGCACCTGTGAGTTTTTATTTCTCCAGAGATGTGCCTCTGAACGTAGTCTTGTGACACTACGTCTGGAAATGGCAGTTAAACGTTTGTTTTCACAGGTTTTTATAAACTTTGATGACGTCAAAGCTGTGATGTCTGTGGCTGCAACACATGCTGAGCAGCGATGCATGGTGGGAGGTGTAGTAGCAGCTAGCCTCCTGTCAAAATGGATGACCTAATGGCCCAACATTAGAAATATCCTAACCAGGAGTGACACTGAAAAACTAGTCCATGCCTTCATTACTTCAAGGATGGACCATCGTAATTCTTTACTATCAGGATGTCCACAAAATGCAGTTAAAAGCCTTGGGCTGATCCAAAATGCTGCAGCCAGAGTTCTGATGAAAATTAAAAAGAGAGATCATATTTCTCCTATTGTAGCTTCCCTTCATTGGGTCCTTGTTAAATCCAGAATATAATTTAAAATTATCCTTCTCACAAATAAAGCCTTTAATGATCTAGCTCCATCATACATCAGAGATCTGATTGTTCCTTATATTCCTAACAGAGCACTTCGTTCATTTGGAGGGTGGACTGTGCAGCTGCGCTCTCTCACCTGGTGTGCAATCAGGCTCATCTAGAAGCTTAAAAGGAGGAGGCTGCAGATTATTCAATGGCTGAGTGTCAACCTTAGTGGTACCTCCAGTCCCCCGTGCCTTGTTGTTTCCTGACTTCTTTCGAAGAGATCTCTAACTGGTATTCTGTTCCTTTTAAGGTGCCTCGGTCACTTGAATGCTGTTCCTGGACCGTCTTCCTTCACGGTCAAGCTCAGGTTAAAACCTCCCCGGATTCCATGTCTCCGGATCTGAGTCACACTCCAAGCTTCCGAGCCCAGGCCGAAAACCCTGTCCGCCCTCCAATGAACCAAACCTCCACCGACAAGCAAAAAAAGCCGCCTCCTGGACCTGACACTCTCCCGGACCAAAAACTCCATTCTCACCATAAGCAGCTATTCATTCTCTCAATTCCTTTCTGCTTCTGTTCAACTGTCTCACCGCTACTTCTCTCCCTAGAAGGCGAGGCTGACCCTGTCCCTGAGAGTTCCTGCCATACCGAATATCATTGCTGCACAAAAATAAAACCCTTAAAACGATCAGTTGTCTCAAATTTCTGCATTTGGGTCAAAAGAATTGAAAAAACTATGACAGAACACTCAGCCCAGTCTGACCCAGCAGAAGCCTTAAGATCAGTACTTAACAAACAGAAAACATTACTACTTACCCACGAAGGTGTCCTACGAAGTTTGGTAGAACAACAAAACCAAACGACTCAAAACATGGAACAAATCGCAGCACTACTACACAGTATGCAAACTAACCCTCCAACTGTTTCTTCTCCTACACGGACCCCTAGCGTTCTGGCCCCGGCAGTGCAACCTCACTCTACCCCTCGTGACGTCACTATACCTACTCCTGAACTTTGGTGAAATCGGACACTGCGGTGGGTTCCTTTTACAATGTACCCTGGTTTTTAACCACTCGCCCCAATCCTTCCCCAGTGATGATACTAAAATCTCCTACATGATAGGGGTGTTTCGGGGAAAGGCTTTAAGGTGGGCTGAAGCCCGCTTTCAACAGTATCCTTGTTTTGAATGCTCTTTCCAAGAATTCATTAATGAATTAAAGCTCACTTTTGATCACAAACCCAGTGACACAGAAGTTTCCAGAAAGATGTGAAGACTCAGCTGGGTAATCAATCTGTTTCTGAATTTTCCATTGAGTTCCGCACCCTTGCTGCAGCTTCAGGCTGGAATCCCAGTGCTCTAAAAGGAGCCTTTTTTCACTCCCTAAATGACTCTTTAAAGGATGAACTTGTCCTCAGAGATGAACCCAGTTCTTTGGATGAACTGTGATTAAGTTGGCCATTAAGTTGGATAACCGTCTGAGGGAAAGAGTTAGTAGCTGCAGCACCAGCCTCTTCTAGATTAACACGTATTAAAAAGGTGTAAGGTATTAGCCCATAGCTCTATTCATACCTGCACACATAAAATTAAGACTGATAAACAATATTTCTGCATGCTACAATAATCTTTGGACATTTCATATTACATATTAAGAAGAACACATCCATATTACCCAGATATTTTGCTAATTTCTGTGAGATAGGATTTCAAACTCTGCCTGAGGCAGAACATTTAATAGACTGGAACTTTAAGTGAGACTTATTTAAAAACAAGAGGAAACCAAAACAATCACTAGGATGCAGACATTAGGTTGCAGTCATGATGCAATTTGCAGATATAAATAATAAATTGTAATGCAGTGCTGTAAATTATCTTTACATAGAAAAATACTACTATGAGTTCAGTGACAGAAGTCTTGCAGTCAGTTGGAGCTTATGTTGACAAACAGTTTGGGGAGGTGGGCTATTCAAAGTTATTCAAATTAGCAGCTCTTGTCACAGCCCTGCTTTCAGGGAGAGAAAACAAGGAATCTTTCAGGGATGATTTCTCAGAAAAGTAGTCTGGCGAGTGCAGACATTCAGATGGTCATATCTTTTTCGATTTCCACAAGTTTGACATCGTTGGAAAGCTAAGACTCCACTCTTTCAGGATCTGTAAATAACTGAAAACGACCCCGGGTAAACTTGTTCCTGGTTTTGCCATGGCCAGTCACATTTGTTTATATAGTTTTTATTGATAATTGTTTTTGCACATTTGTTTAAATTGTTTTTCAGTGCTTTCAATAAAATTCCTCCAGTTGGAGATACAAGGATGCAATTTAGCTCGATTTATTTTCATTATATTAATTTTATGCTTTGCACAGTTGTGCATTTTGATGATACATAGGGCAAATGTCATGACCAAAGGCTATGCCATATGCAGAAGGACTCCTACAGTGGAAATCAGCACTTTTATTCTACTCTGTTTTTAATGTTTGACAAGTTAGGTTTACGTGAACTTGTCCACTTCACTGAAAATACATGATTTATTTTCAATATGATGCATAATAACAGTTTTTTTAAATGCTGTTTGTCAAACTCACCCCATGAGAAACTGAAAGGTATTCCTTCCGGTGTCTCCGATCAAATATGTTCTCCTGGCGTGTTTTCTTTTTGTTGGTGTCTTCTTAGTGGATGTTGTCATCGCTGAAGTTTCTACTGTCCGCTGGTTTGCTTCAAGATGTCCGATGATTCTCATGTCCTGCTAGTCCCTTTCTGCTGTTAAAGAATCCATCCATATGTTGTACATGAGCTCTGGAGAAAGTTTACATCTACAGGACTGTGTCCCAAGTAAAGAATTCTATTTTCTTCTCCCATAGCCTTTACATTCAAAGTTTCAGATCTTCTCAATTTCGCTATGTTTGTCTTCTCTAAATGTTGTGATGGCAAAAGCTTTTGATATCTTACGTTCTAGCTCCTCTGCCGCCAGTCCAAAGCTTTCTTTATATTCCTCGTCTTGGGTTAACGTCAGCTGGAAACTAGGAATGTTCTCCAAAGTTATGCAGTCACTATCATCAATTTCTTCCGCTTCATCTCCTTCTGATTCAGAATCTGAAGATAGTCCGGCATCATCATCGGTCCCGGTGAACAAGTACTCCAGCTGGGGTTCAGTTCTTGGGCGATGCATTCAGATTGGTTCATCTTGAAGAAACACATTCTTTATCAAATAGCAGCTGCTTTAAGTAGCCATGTGCTTACTTCAAGCACGGAATTTACTTGCCAACACGCATAACAAAAGCCAGCGTGTAGCCAAACAAAGCCGCTAAATAAATGAGCTGTGGGTTTTCCCTCCCAGATATGCAGATGCGGACCAACTGGGTTTTACGCTGAAAACAGGCCGAGTTTAAACACAAAATGTATCTTTTATAACCTCCGAAACTGTCATTTAAAGCCTTCGGTGGTTACTTCATAACTTCAGCTTGCACATTTTGCAAGAAAATGAAAATCACTCTTTTTCTCAGAATGGATGGTTTTTCCTCTTTTTCTCCGTTTGCACTCTGCCAACTTGTTCTTACTTTTCTCATGTTGCGTCACATATGCTTCAACTGATTAAGTCCAGATTTGCTGTAGTTATAGTCAAGATGTTGATGAATACAACCTGGGGCTTCTCCTAGGATTTCCAAAGGATTTTCATTGTGTTTTGCAATGTTTATTTAGAAAAAACTCAGAGGCGGTGGTGAGGTTTTATTTATTTAGTGATGAGCGGCTGAGATCTCGCAAGAGCTGTGGGTAAGTAATATGGAGTTTGTGTTTGTTCCATGTGTATTCTCATACAGAATACGTGTGTAACAAATCATTTGTGTTCCAAAGAATCTATAAACAGTGTTAAATGTGATAGTTTTAGGAGTTTCTACAAAGTAATGCTAAAGTTATGCATAAATAGTAACAATCTTCAGATGTGAAAACATCATGGCTATCTAAGACCACATGATCTTTTTACACAACCACTAATAAGGAATCTAGCCCAGAGACCTTGGCAAAAATTGGCATATTAAAAATTATCCATATCCTTCTCAATAGTCAATGGAAAAAAATATATATATTTAAATTACAGCAATTAAGGCTTTTGTGTAATTATGGACCAACTATCTACAAGTTCATACAGGGAATTTTGACTATTTATCTTTAGTGATGAGTTCTAAGTCTTTGAGATTGGAAGGCCTCTTGCCATAACCTTAATCTTTAACTCCCTCCAAAGATGCTACATCAGATTCCAGCTGGGGCTCTGGCAATCTAAAATGTTGATATTGCTTCCAGTATGCAAAGACATGTTTATCAAATTTAAAGATTATTTTAAACATAAATCCGGAAGACATATGAATATGGGCTTATTTTTCCCAACAAATGTGGTTTCTTTCCATTTGCAGCATGTCACAATTCAGGTGTTTCTGCAATCTGTAATTGATGATTTTCCATATTGTTTTGGATTTCCATGAAATACAGTCTGTAACCACCGTATCCTCCCAGAACTTAAAACCGCTTTAAACTTTAGATTATTTTAAAACTTATTGCTTTCTCTTTATTTATGAGAGGCCATTGAAGCTACTAATTAAATGTGACCGCAATCACACTTCAGTCTGAGCGGTTTATGACCGCAAAACGACATGCATGTGCAGATGGGGATTGAGAAAATAATAATAAGCTCAAATAAAGTTTGTCACTGAATTATTATTGTGTAATATAAATATTGCAAACTCCTACACAAACAACTTCTCTCCATAATCTACGAATTAATTAACAAACTTATTCAACTTCAAGTTAAAATACTTTAATCAACAAACCAGGCTAGTAACATTCAACCGCACTACTAGGTAAAACTTAAAAAGAATAAGGTAAAATAAGGATCAATAATTAACTATGAAAAAAGGAAACAAAACAAAAAAACTAAAACAAATAACCAATAAAATTATGCAGTGATATCACAGTTCAGTGTGAATATGTATGTTTATGAACAAACGTTTGTTTTGAGAAATTTGGAATGAGGGCAGATTACTTAAAACTACAATTAGAACTACAATTTGTGTGCTCACACAACGACTTCACAATGCAAAGCAGAAGGGTAAATAGAATTTTATTTAATAAAATAATATTTTAAGAATAATTTGTTAGTTTAAAATGAGTGACCTTTTAAACAATAGATTTTTAATGTTTTGATAAGTAGCCCTCACATGAATGGAGTTATGAAGTTTGAATGGTTATGTAATACTAAGATAGCGCGAGAAAAGGACGGCCGTTTTGACATTGTGTCATGTCCAGGACTAGCGATTCAGCCAACACAAAGAAAATTGTTTATTGAGCAACTCTTTTAAGTCCCACGTGTACCTTTAAATACCAGTTCATTTAATAAATATTGATGTTTGTATGAGCACTGGTGGTGTGCTACGGCCAATTGCAATACGAGCTCAACAATCTGTTATAAACATAACCGAACCAAGTGACCAATAAAAGCAGAGCTTTTAAAATATTAGCCTTAGCATTATGGGTAACGGAGACAAAACCTAACACATTATTAAGGACAATGCAGACATATTTTATTCAGGTTAGAGCCTACCCTTATTGCAGCGGGGAAGAAAAATTCTTCTACGTAATTAGGGACAGAATCTCTTCTTGGGGAAACTTTGGCTGAGATTCTTTTTTACTTTGGGTCCAAGGTATCTTTGAAAAATTGTAGTTTTTAACTCAGTCAGTGAGGTACAGAGAAACATGCGTGTGTTCTCCCGAATACAACCAGAGGACGGCTGCGGGTAAAGAGGAGGACATGCTATGCATTCTTGGATTTAGAGTTTTAACCTGTCTCTTTTCTGTGTGTTCAGTCCTGTTGTTGTTCCTTCCATGGCTGGGCCCCAATACAGATCTCCAGAAGACTCCACACACACGAAGGGTATCCACAAAAGGTCTTGCTAAAGAAAGTTGTTGTTCACAACAAAATCTATTCTAGAATCTGGTGGAGCTTCACAAGGAGTGGACTGAGGCCGGGGTCAGTCAGAGCCACTACGCACAGACAAATCCTACACATGGGCTATCTTTTCTCTTTGGCCCAGGAAAGTGTCTTACACATTGCCTAAATCTACCAGGATATTTTAGACCACTGCTTCCTTCTGCTGACAAGCTTTAGGGAGATGCTTTCATTTTCCAGTACGACTGCCCACACGTTCAAAGGTACCACAAACTGGTTCAATGACGAGAGGCTTGACTGGCCAGCAAACTACCCTGACCTGAACCCCATAGAGAATCTATGGGTTATTAGCATGAGGAAGATGAAAGAAACCAACAATGTACAGTAGATAACATGAAGGCTATAATCAAAGCAACCTAGGCTTCCATTACACCTCAGCAGGGTCACAGGGTGATTGCCTTAATGCCATGCCGCATCGATGCAGCAGTTAATTCAAAAGGAGGCCCAACCAAGTACTGAGTGCATAGAAATGAACATACTTTTCAGAAGCCTGTCAATTCCATTTAAAAAATCATTTTCTTTCTGGGACACTGAATTTTGAAAGCCATAGTCAACTATATTACAAGAAATAAAGGCTTGAAATACTTCACTCTTTGTACAATGAATCCAAATCCATCCATATTCTATACCTGCTTCTTCTGTACAGGGTCGTGGGGGGAGCGGGTTGCCCATCTCCAGCAGTCTACAGGTGGAGGCTGGGTACACCCTGTACAGGTCGCCAGTCTATCCCAGGGCAACACGGAGACACACAGTACAAACAACCAAGCTCACACTCACTTACACCGAAAGGCAATTTAGAGAGAACATTAAACTAACAGTCATGTTTTTGGACTGTGGAAGGAAGCCGGGTACCTGGGGAGAACCGACGCATGCACTGGGAGAACATGCAAACTTCATGAACTGAGGACCTTCTTGCTGCAAGGCAACAGTGCTAGCAACTGCGCCACCATGTAGCCATCCATATACTTACTGAAATTAGTGACAAAAAAATATTAAACATTTTCACGATATTATATAGTTTTTTTAGATGTAGCTATAAGTCCAAACATGGAACAGTGGTAAACCTTCCCAAGAGTTACTCATATAACAAAAGAGATCTAGCCTAGTTCTGGCCCTTACATTGTTTTCCAGTGATGGCCCACACATGGACCAGTACAGGGTCCAGAACAGGGCCACATGGTACTGTACCCAGAAACAAACCCTGGATCACCAGTGACCTGAAGGACCTGCATAACCAAAAAAAGAACCTTCAGAGAGGGAGACAGGGAATTATTGAGGAGTATACAGAAGCAACCTAAAGTCAAGATAAGAGACAGCAAGGAGGTGTACAAGAAGAAACTGGAGAGCAAGCTCCAGCAAAACAATATCAGGGATGTGTGGTCAGGGATGAAGAAGATCACGGGTTTGAAGCAGAAGGACGATCGGACTGATGGATGTCTGGACAGAGCCAATTAACTAAACACATTCTTCAATAGGTTCAGTTCCGAATCAGGCTCAGCATCCTCCTCTCCTACTCACAGCCAAACAGACATATAACCCTCCTTTGATCCAAAGCATACCCGTTACACCTCAAATGTTTTATCTTCCACCTCAGCCATGGACCCTTCTGCTTCTACATGTTTGTCTTCAACCAAATCAGAAGATGCTGATCCACCGCTTGCCTCCTTCCACCTGTGTGTCTCAAGAAGTCAGGTGAAGAAGCAACTGGAGAGACTGAACCGGAATAAGGTTGCAGGTCCAGATGGTGTCAGCAAGGGGTGAAGGTGAGCCGGTATGGTCCGCTACTGCGTACCACTAAAAGATTCTACGCCGGTACACCTTACCGGGAAGAGGAGAGAATGGCTGTCTGCTATGAAGCCGTCATCCAGAACCAGTTACGGCTGCAAAAATTCACGAGCACACAAAGATCAGATCTGCTACCAATAGGCAATCTTAAAAGCAACTTAATCTGTTTATAAATACAGCTATTTTCCCCTCAATCCAAATTGTTTCTGAACTGTTCTGCTATGGTGGAGCCTCAATGCTCTTGCTTTGCTTCTCTCTCCTCAGAGCTCGAGGCTTTTCTGAACGGCCAGCCTTTAAAACGAGCACCGCTACGTTTAATGTCTGTCTGCTCGCAGCTAAATTCCCATTTTAAAAAGCAAGGGAGAGTAATATTTTGGTTTTTTTTTTTTGCTGAATTACAAAACACAGTCAGCCGAAAACACCGCTTAGCCCCCGAAATTTCACATACACTTACGAGAACCGTTGGGCGTTTCCCCAAAACAGAAGGGTTTTGCCAGGGGAGATCGGTGCGTTCGATTAAGGGACTGGGGATTTTACCAGATGGTGCACGACAAAAAAAAAACCCCGCTTGCATTGGGGACAGGCGAACAAAAAAATTTATTACCATCTAGAGATTTTTAAATAAAACCGCGAAAAAAACCCAAACTGTCAAATTTTTTTTTTAAATGAAATAAAAAACTTGACCACATGCAGAGAACAAAAAACTTCTTTGTTCAAAGAAAAAATGGAAATAAGATGAAAAGTTATACACAGAAAAAGGGTTTTTCATTGTTTCATACTGCCCGTCTTTAAAAATTTAAATATATATTGTTGAGAATTAAAACATTTTGTTTCATAAAATATGTGTTCAGTTTTAAAGTGTAACATAAAAAATGAGAAAACATGTTTGAGCCTTAGAGAGAGAAGTCACAGAGGTCACAGCGGGGTCCCTGGGGAAAACGGTCAGGGTGTTTCGCCAGCACGTAAACAGTAAAAAGCCGGCATATGGGGGAGAAAAGAATAAAAGCCGGCTGTTTGGGCATGGTATAGTAAAAAAAGTACTCCCATGGGGGTTTGGTAATTTACCGCTGCGAGACCGCTTCGTAAAATTCTTGGAGGGGGGATTTCGCAGTCGCTTTGAACTTCGTTAAGGGGATAAAAACCTTTTAAAAATGAATTCAGACAAAACCCTTGGTGAATACGCCCAGCTTTTCGATCTGCGAGTCTTCCTAAGGGGGTTAGGTAAACTTTCTTTCTTTTTTATCATAAATTTTTGTATTTTTTTGGATTGGAAATCAGGGGGTTATTTACCAAAAAACCTGTGTTAATCTTAATCTCTGCTCTTCCTTTTTCTTTCTCACGACATTGGATGGGGGGGAGGTTAGGCCGTATTATATATCGGTACAATTTTTTTACCTAACAATATATTATATATATAATATAAATATATATAATTATTATATATAAAAATGTATAATAATATTTACTTTTTCAGTATTCTAATTTCTTTTTCTTTTTAAAAGCAGCTACGTAAAGAAAATTTGGATAATTTTAATTAATTTTTTTTTGGACTTTGCGAGCGGAGCGAGAGACTTTAGGGGGCCCCAAAATGCCCGCAATCTTTTTAAGTTGTTGTGGAGAGTGTGATCTCTTTTGCCATCACTGCTGGGGTTGCAGCATCAGGCCCAAAGGACTTAAAAAAACTCAAAAAGCGATAAAGAAGGCTGGCTCTGTTTTTTGGGGGCTCCCTGGAAAGGATCTGCTTCAGATTGTGTAAGACAACCGCTAAAAGGGCATCCCCCTTCCCGCCCCTACCCATCACATTACACGGGGGCCTTTTTATGATTTACAAAAACCCTTTCTTATATAATTTTCCTTTGGGATTAATAAAACATTTTTGAATTGAATTAAATATTTTGTTAAATCTTGTTATGGGACAACCCTGAAGATATGACACTTTGGTTCTTTTGAAGGGAGTTTTTGTTCCACAGGTCTGACAGTAATCAGGCCTGGATGTAACAAGTGTAATTAAACTCAGCTTTACAAAAAATTGTGAATGAAAGTTATTTCTTGTCATTTAACAATGAGGCAATAACATTTTCACATAGGACCAGGACAGTTTGCATAGCTTTTTCCCCTAATAAATGAAGTCATCATTTGAAAACAATTTTTTGTTCTTACTCAGGTTACCTTTGTTTGACGATAATGTTTTATGATCTGAAATGTTTTAAGTGTGAACCACACAGCCGTTCCCTAACCCTGCAATGGTAATGTAGGTATGAAAAATGGACGAATGGAGAAGTGGATGGAGCAAATGACCTTTTTCTTATTGTTTGTCTGCTTGAATCCAGTCAAGCGCAATTCCTTTCTTAGGCATCGGTAGTATGAGAACCCACATTCTAGCCAGAACAGTTTGACCATTTAAAATGCTTGGCTTCCTCTTTTGCACACAAGGACAGAATTGTTTCTAGTTTACAAAGTAACCCCAACTACTGTCAGATTCCCGCTGCACGTAGCACTGTTGCCTTGCAGCAAGAAGGTCCTGGGTTCGATTCCCGGCTGGGGGTCTTTCTGCATGGAGTTTGCATGTTCTCCCCATGCATGCGTGGGTTCTCTCCTGGTACTCCGGCTTCCTCCCACAGTCCAAAAACATGACTGTTAGGTTAATTGGTTTCTCTAAATTGCCCTTAGACACGAATGAGTGTGTGCATGGTTGTTTGTGTGTTGCAATGCGATGGACGGGCGACCTGTCCAGGGTGTACCCCGCCTCTCGCCCATAGACTGCTGGAGATAGGCACCAGCTTCCCTGCGACCCACTATGGAAGAACCGGTAGAAATTATCTGAATGATGACTGACTGACTACTGTCTGATTCCACAAAACATAATCTGTGTTTTAACCTAACCTCTATGGTTATAATGTTAAATATGTGTATGTTAAAGCCTAAACAAGCACAGTGAATTCTTTATTCCTGGCTTGACCCGTTAGTTCGGAATGAGGCTTTACTCTACCAGTTTGTCTCATGTTGTTAACCACAATTTCATCTTTTGGTGATGAACTTGGAGAAAACTTTTATCGGTTCTTTTTCATGTAGACAAAATTTAAGGGGAGGATCAGCAGCTATGCAAATTGGTGGGTAGCTGAAATTTACTATGCTGTTGACTCCAGCCTTGCCTGTATCTGTCACCCTGACATGAAATTAGATCATAGGACGTAGTGTGCCATTTATTCTGTTGTTGAAATCAACATTTTTTCGCTGCATGAGGTGGGTGGAGACAGGGTGAAAACAGTGAAGTGTAGTTACTCTTTAAAAAGACAGGTTCATACACCCAAAACCATCTGACAAGCACTCACACCTGTTCAAGCTTTAAAACTACTTTTATCAAACCAACTTTGTTTAAGCTTGAAAAAAATGTGATAAGATCCTCTTTTTCATAAGTCCTTCACACAACATAACAACAGTTCAAAAATTTTGAAAATAACAAAAAAAGGTCATGCAATGCATTAACATCTTCGAGTTCAAACACCAAAATAATGTGTGAGAAAGTTTAACATTAAAGCAAAAGAAATAATTCCCTTTGGAGGTGATAAAATATACATACTGTTCTCTATCGGAGAGTTTCTATTCTAAATACACCTGACAAAGCGGAGGGGTGGCCACCCTTCATACAGAGGCCCATAGTGAAACAGCCATCTGTGACTCAAGTTCCAATCTTTGGGCCTTTGCTGCATGTCTTCACTTCCTTCTCTCCCTGTCTTCATACTAGTAAAGGCCACTAATGCCACAAATTATTTACAAAATACTATGCCCTTCCCAAGTATTCACACCCATTAAACTTGTCCACAATTTGTTACTAAGACACACCTGTGCAACTTGCTGTAACTGACTGAGCCATGAATTTTGCTCTGTAGCAAAAGAATGATAATGTCCATAAACTCGAAGATTTGTACATAAATTATCATTGCTTAGTTTAAAAAGATTCTTTAGCCTTATGATTTACCATTAAAAGAGATTTTCATTTATTTAGTTTGGTGAACTTTGATAGAAGTGGTTTGAATACTTTTCACATTTATCTTTGAAGTACTTTTATTGTCACACTGGCTTGTGTTTTGAGTTTGAGTTTTTGTTCTATTATCTGGTCTAGTCCTTTGTTTTCCTGTTTCCCTGCTCCCCAAGCCCACACCTGTTCCGTGTTTTCCCCTGATTGTCTGGTCATGTGTGTCATTGGTTCCCCCTGCTGTTCAGTTATGTATTTAAGCCCGTTTGTTTCCATTGTTCCCGGGTGGTTCCTTGTGTTTCCTTGTGTGTGTACTACCCTGTGTGTTCGTGCCATGAGCATTAAAGACTCGTCTAACATGCAAACCTCGAGCTTCTGGAGTCCTTATCTGCATATTGGTCCTTCAAAAAACCCTCATTATGACAGAAGGAACCAGCCAACGGGACCAAGCAGGGAGAATGGAGAAGGAATTCAAAAGGGGTGAGATTCTGGTCAAGTTGTTTTCTCACCTGGTGACCTCTCCAAGCTCACCATGGAGAAGGTTGGAAATAGCTGGCAGCCTTCAAGACTGGATGGAGGCATGGAAGGATATTTTTTTTTGCACATGGTTTAGCTCCTGATCAGACATCGGCGCTGGCCCCTACTCCTAATCCTGGTGACTCCTTCTGGAGTCATTATCTGCATATTGGTCCTTCTAAAAAAACCCTCATTATGACATTTATGAACTATTAACAGAATTGTCATCTCGCTTAGAGTTGCATTTGGGTGGTTGCTATGCAGATTGAGCAGGAACTTGTGTGCGGGGGAGTTCTGGGAAGAGGGCTGTTCGCACCCCAGCCAATCTTCATGTCCTTGAATGCCAGATGTGGACGTGTGTGCTGTATCAGTATCTGGACAGAACCAGTTTTATTCAGTAGGACTTGTATTTGTGACTCTGTGTGTAGCCACACCCACGATACTGTAACATGACAGTAACATGACTGTAATATGTTTTTTTTTCCTTTCTTTAATAAAAAGCTGTGAATGAGGGCAGCTCCTCTGAGAGAATGGTCTGTCTCTCCTTGGCCAGTCAAAGATAACTTTGTCTCGCCTGTGTCTTCATTCATACCTTCTCTGAGTTTATCAGTGTGTCTAACTCTGACAGACAGACAGACAGACATTCTTAGGATTTTTAAAGATTCATTACCACTTATTGTATATATTTGGATTATTACTTTTTCACACAGAGCCAGCTTGGTTTGGAAACTGTTTCTTCCCCCATTCAACGATACAATAACTGGAATACTTGACTGTGACAAAAAAGCAAAAATTGCAGAAATCTGAAAGGGGACAAATACTTTTTTCACAACAGCTGCAGGGGTATGTTCAAGCATCTTACAGTATCATCACTAGTTACTGCAGTTTTTGTAAACATAAGTGTTCAGTCTAAATGTAAATGGTAAATGGTGGCACTTAACATATAATAGTATTTCACAAAATGTTTTCAGATTTATAATTGTATAATCAGTGAGTTAAAAGATTATATTGATTATGGTATTTTAATCCATTACTAAGCCTTTGTTGACTCTGAAAAATAATCCATAACTAATCCAAAACTATCAACGAGTGTAACAAAAGCTAGTAGTTATATAATGCATGTTTATATCAGGATGCGGTGGTGTTTAGCAGGACCAACATGCAAGCAGGAGCATGGAAGCGGATGTTTAATAGTAAAACACTGGTAAACTTACAAGTAATGGTAGGACACAGAACACAGGCAAGGTAACAGATAGAGCAGCTAAGCAACAGTCTTGGTATGACAAACAGTAGGATCCAATGCTGACCAATGAAAACCAGAGAGTTTAAATACTGAGATAGGAATGAGAGTGGGGCTATCAGCGGGAATATGGAGCAGTTGGTGACAGGGAGAATGCAGGGCAACTGAAGGAGGGAGGTTAATTAACACAGATAAGCAGGGAGTCCAGGGAATCACAGCTGGAGGTTCCTGAACGTGGTTTTGAACCGGTGTCGTGTGGTTCCACCAATGAAAAGAGGTTCCAGATCAAAAATGCTGGTTCAACTCAGGGACTGCAGAATCCTTTGTTCTTCTGCACAAACTGTAATGTCACCAGTGGGTGAGTCAAAGTGCATTCAATAGAAGGAACAAGTATGCTGGCGAAAATGAAGAACGCAATTTATAAACATTTATATGTTTGTGAAAACCCTCAAAACATGCATTTTATAACTACCGTAAATTCTGGACTACAGAGTGCACCTGATTAAAAGCCGCATGCTCTGATTTTAGAAAGAAAACCAAATTTGTACTTGTACAGGCTGCACCGGATGTTAAGCAGCGAGTGTCCCACGTTGTAATATGATTTACACAGAAAGATATTATACATGAGGATTTTTAACTTTTAATTTAATATGGTAAAATAAACAAATGCATATTGCAAATGCTTTTTTTCGAGCAGTTCCTGTAACACGGCTACTTTTAAATATACGTACGTTATCAGTAACACACACATTTCGTTGCTTTTTTACTGAACAGTGCACGAACAACATTCCAATATCTCCTAACTGATATACAGGGGTTGGACAATGAAACTGAAACACCTGGTTTTAGACCACAATAATTTATTAGTATGGTGTAGGGCCTCCTTTTGCGGCCAATACAGCGTCAATTCGTCTTGGGGAATGACATATACAAGTCCTGCACAGTGGTCAAGGGATTTTACCCATTTTTCTTGCAGGATAGTGGCCAGGTCACTACGTGATACTGGTGGAGGAAAAGGTTTTTCCTGACTCGCTCCTCCAAAAACCCCAAAGTGGCTCAAAAAATTTTTAGATCTGGTGACTGTGCAGGCCATGGGAGATGTTCAACTTCACTTTCATGTTCATCAACCAATCTTTCACCAGTCTTGCTGCGTGTATTGGTGCATTGTCATCCTGATACACGGCACCGCCTTCAGCATACAATGTTTGAATCACTGGATGCACATGGTCCTCAAGAATGGTTCAGTAGTCCTTGGCAGTGACGCGCCCATCTAGCACAAGTATTGGGCCAGGGGAATGCCATGATATGGCAGCCCAAACCATCACTGATCCACCCCTGCTTCACTCTGGGCATGCAACAGTCTGGGTGGTACGCTTCTTTGGGGCTTCTCCACACCATAACTCTCTCGGATGTGGGGAAAACAGTAAAGGTGGACTCATCAGAGAACAATACATGTTTCACATTGTCCACAGCCCAAGATTTGCGCTCCTTGCACCATTGAAACCGACGTTTTGGCATTGGCATGAGTGACCAAAGGATTGGCTATAGCACCCGGCCGTGTATATTTTACCCTGGTGGAGCTCCCGACGGACAGTTCTGGTGGAAACAGGAGAGTTGAGGGGGACATTTAATTCTGCCTGATTTGGCAGCCGTGGTTTTATGTTTTTTGGATACAATCCGGGTTAGCACCCGAACATCCCTTTCAGACAGCTTTTCCCCTTGCGTCCACAGTTAATCCTGTGGATGTGGGGGTTTGTCCTTCTTGGGGGTATGCTGACATTACCCTGGATACCGGGCTCTTGATACATCACAAAGACTTGCTGTCTTGGTCACAGATGCACCACAAGACGTGCACCAACAATTTGTCCTCTTTTTAACTCTGGTTTTGTCCCCATAATGTTGTGTGCATTTCAATATTTTGAGCAAAACTGTGCTCTTACCCTGCTAATTGAACCTTCACACTCTGTTCTTACTCGTGCAATGTGCAATCAATGAAGACTGGCTACCAGGCTGGTCCAATTTACCCATGAAACCTCCCACACTAAAATGACAGGTGTTTCAGTTTCATTGTTCAACCCCTGTACACTGCAGCCTACCAGGTCAAAAGTCATTGATCGCCTTCTTCATCTTCTTCCTGCGCACTGAAACCATCAAAGTCCTGTTCTTCAGTGTCCGAATTGAACAGCCTCAGGATCTCGTCACTCACTTCACCCTCTTCGTTGACGCTCTCACTTGAGCGCACCCGGTCCCCTTAATCACACAGCAGTCCAGCCTTTAGAAACCTGTTGGTGATTTTCCATGTTGATGAGGGTGAATATAAATGTATGATTTACAAAACCGGTAATTGAATTGTGAAACTGCTCTTAATTTATCGCACAAGTTCATTGGACCTCTTCGAACTACTCATCAATTTGATTGGTCTACTGTTACCAGGCAAAATGTTTTTGGCGGCATGAAAAAAAACATGCTTTAGCCGCCCGCACCGTTGTATATATAGGCCGCAGTGTTCAAAGTGTGGGAAAAAAGTAGCGGCTTATAAATCGGAATTTACGGTACTCGCTTATGTTTCTCTCCTGGATGCTGAACATCAGCAAATGAAAATGTACATACCATTGTTCTTCCACGGAGTGTCATAAATCGTTTGTTTGTTTGGACCAATGTGCAGACTGACGCTTGTGAGTCGCATGGTGAGTAGAAAGGTTTCTTCTTCTTAATAATAATAACTTACATCGGTACCCCAGAACAGGGGCATGGACATGGAGCCAGGTAGCAACAGGGAAGCATACAGTGTAGCAATCAGGGATGTAAACAGGAGGAACCAGCAAGGAACAATGAAAACCAGGAAGCTAATACACTGAGGAAAGTATGAATCAACGAACAGGGAGAGGACCTAATCAGGAGAATATGAGACAGCTGGGGACCAGGGATGCAGGAGACTGAGGGTGAGTAACTAATTAACACAGAAGATCAGGGAGAACAAGGAGGTAACCGCAACACATCTAAATGAACTGAGGCAAGTAAACAATAAAACTAACTAAAGAACATAAACAGGAGGGAACCAGATCTAAAAGGAAATGCAACTAGACACCTCTAACACTGGAACCCAGGAAGCAACAAAACTAAACACAAGTAACAAAAGTAAACAGAAGGAATCTAATAAACATGAATGTCATAATGTAGCGTTTCTTTAAAGTCTAACGAGAACACAACCACAGATTCAGGACAGCGTTTTAACAGATTTATTTCGTTGGTGAAAGAACAGGGCGAGACAGGGACCCAGGCAATGACAGCAGGAGACAAGTTCTCTTCTGGAAGGGAAGGTGACAGGGTTATGGATATTCCAAGAGAATTTCAAGGTGTCTTCTTTAAAGAAAGATTAGTTCAGGAACTTACAGCCGGAGCGGTAGTGGTTAGGCTGGGGAGGTTAGTCTTTTCCTCTGAGATGGAGGTTGGCAGAATGTGTGTGGTAGACGACAGTTTTCTTTCTTTCCTTAGCTCTCAAGTGGCCGCTCCGTTTAAGCGTTCCCACATAGGAGGGTGGACAGGCAGGTGACTACAGAGGTAAGGTTCTCCAAAACCTCACTTTATCAATGGCCAGAAACTGAGAAGGCAGGGAGACTCATGGAGGGAGATGAGGAACCAACTTAGAAGATCACTCAGAGAACGGATCACAGGAACAGGAGCCTTAAAACAATCAGGCAAGTTCTGGGGAAAAGACAAGAGAAAAATTCCGATTAGGTTTAGCAAAAACGTATGTATAAGCACTGCACATCACGGTCAGTACCACAAAAATGTAGCAACGGGCTGACGTCTCCCTCCTGGTCTCAGCTCCTTAAGTAGGCCAGTGATTAGGCTCTGATCAGTATCACCTGCCAGGAAACGCTCTAGAGCAGAGGGTGGAAACAAAAACACACACATACACTGCGCACCATAACAGAGTCCTGACAATGAATGAACAGAAAAGCATGTGGCTTAGAAAAGAAAACACTGGCACTGGCTGAGAAGAAGGAAATAAAACACAAACTCAAAAACCTAAAACTGGCAGATCCTGACACTGAGTCGCTGTCTCATTCTATACCAAAAGTAGTCTATGGGTGCTCTGTTTTTTGCATAAAAGGAACATTGCACACAGCTCAGCAAACTCCACTCTTTCGCTACCATGCTGTGTAACAGCCTCTGTTGATCACTCAGGCTTGGTTCCCAAAACTGATGGAAACATAAGTTCTGAAGAACTGGTGCAACCAATACCTTTTCTCAGTTGCAAATTGAAAAATATGCAACCAAATTGTTTGCATTCTAGAGCCCTGCTGTGGATTATTTTGTATCGCTCTGCCTTTATTTAGACAATCCACGGCAGGTAATTTGCATGTCCATCAAACCAAAAATGCCCGATTTGGCACGGCTCCACTCCACTTGGTCCGCTTTGCGAGTGTTTCCATTACTGTTTTTTACGTACCAGTACCTATTTTTTTTAACCATGTTCCTGAGCAGGTACAACCAGGGCTGAGTAGAGACTACAAGCGACATGAACAGACTGCTGTTTGCTAACATGGGACCATGAGAAATGAGAAGGTTTTTGCTGAGGTAGTACAAGGAAAAGTAAATAAAACTCAAGAGTGACTACAATAATATTAAAGGCTACAATGGCCAGAGCAGGTCAAACTGAAACATAATTTTACTATTTACA
The DNA here is from genome assembly GCA_036173005.1 of Crenichthys baileyi. Classification (NCBI taxonomy): domain Eukaryota; kingdom Metazoa; phylum Chordata; class Actinopteri; order Cyprinodontiformes; family Goodeidae; genus Crenichthys; species Crenichthys baileyi. Next base: position 479,675 of record JAHHUM010000344.1, read on the forward strand.
AATTTGTAAATAAACCATGCCTGAATGCTGAAAGAAAATAAAAAGGGCACACCAGCTTTCTGAATTACATGCAGGTGGGGCGCTGTATTTAATTTAACAGCAGCGTCTCTCCTCTCTGCTTCTCCTGCCACACCCACCTCACATCAGAACCACTGAGCCTTATTTTATAAATTGTGGCTGGTCTGTGTTCCAGATTATCCTTGTGGATCATTTTATAGATGAAAAAACATATATGAAACTCTTGCATATACAATAATCCAGGCATTTTTTGTATTTTGTTTGTTAATGTTTTTTTTTTTATCATTTCACGCAGATTACTTTAATGTGACAGTCGCACACAGTAACGTTAATAGCAGCCCAGTGCACTACACTTGACGGCTGGAGGTGGGGCTTCAGCCGTCAGTGGGCCAGTGGAGTGGAGCAGAGCCATGCCACCCAACTAGAGCCAGTGGAAAAGTGACAAAAGGTTTCAGAGTGTTCAACACGTTTTTACTTTTTCAAGTGAGCCCCCACCAGCCCACTTAACTGAAATGAGCATCATTGGCTGAGTGGGATCTGCTGAGTTCTCGCAAGAGTGGAGATTACTCCATAACATACCAACTATAATTCCAAACAAAGAGGGTTGTTACTTTAATTAATAGAAAGATACACTTTACATGCAAAGACAGCACATTTGATCCAGAAGAAGGGAGCAATTTAATTAGTAGTGTAAACATAAACAATGGATGACTCCAACTTTTATCACAGTCTCTTTTCTGCCTTTTCAACTCAGACTGCCAGAGCACTGATGGTGGGAGGAGATTTTAACCTCACTCTGAACACAGAGTTAGACTCAACAGTTGATTTGCAGTCAGTTAATACGCTAAAGCAGCAAATAAAAGATTTTGATCTGTGTAATGCCTGGCACTCATGTCACCCATCAGATAACAAGTTTACCTTTTTTCACCTATCCACCACTCTTAGGCATCCCTCTAATCAGCAACTGTTATATAAGAGGTATGTGAGGCACAAATTCATCAAATTCCTTAAGCGCCTATGCACCAGTTACTAGGATGGTGAAGAAAAGAACGTTAACACAACCTGTAAAACTTTGGAGATTTCGCAGATCCTTACTTAAAGATGAAGATTTCACCGGGTTCTTTGAGAGAGAGTGGACCAATTTTTTGAAAAAAGATGATAGCCTAATATCTTGTCTGGTGTCCTCTGGGAGGCAACAAAAGTTGTTCTGCATGGCAAAATAATTTCTTTTTCATCATACAGGGGAAAAAAAGAATACTTAAAGAAAACTTAGAAAAAACGTATGCATCCTAAGCAGAAACTCATTTAAATGATATAAGAAAACTAAAACTAGAACCTAATAAAATAATAATGGCAAGTATACAATTCCAAATGCAACTTGCAAATCAGTTGAAAAAGAAAAGATAACAATTTCATCAATAACTTACTGTAACAGTATGCCAACTAATGACCATGAAGAAGTAATACATTTTTTAGAAATGTTCCTAAAAATCTATACTCAAATAATTTTGATCCCTTCAATCCTGACATAGATGAATATTTAAATGAAGTTAATCTTCCTAAATTAAATGAGGAACAGGAAAAGGTTCCGGAGTTACCTTTAGCAGCAAGTCTCCATGAAGCAGTAAAAAGTATGCCTAATGGCAAAGCTGATGACTTCCCTGCAATATTATACAGCGTTCCCGCCACTGCTGGCCCCCACCTTCAAATGGATGGACACAGACAGGGTTCATTGGAAATTTCTATTTGCTACCTCTCATTAACTTTTTTGGCATGGATCAAACAAATGATTTCAGAGTTTCAGTTTTGAAAGAGGCACCAGACAGGGCTGTCCACTCTCAGCCAGGTGGGAATATCTTAAAATGAATAGGTCTTCTGTTCTCTCATGCTGACACACATTGTTCCCATTTTGAACAACCCAGACACCCTGCAAACTAAAAGAGCTCTTAACTTTTCAACATTGAACAGTAAAGGAATAAATAATTTAGAGGACATATTTCATGGAAAAGATTTCATACTCTTGAATGTTTTAGAAGATTCATAGGACATTGACAAAAACAAGTCCTTTTAAAATCATCAAATAAAATTCATCATCCAGTTCAAATTTAGGATTTTAGAGATAAACTTAGCTTCATTAAACTTCAACCCCCAAAGTCACTGCCGAAAAATTACATAAAACTTTCAGAAGTAGATTTAACAATCTGACTTCCTATCAATAAATGGGATGTTCATTTATCTACCGGTACAGATTTTAACTTCCAAAGTAAACTTTAAACCTACTAACACATGTCCAAACTGCATGGGAGATTTACCCGATGACTATCCACTTGTTCTCTGGCACTGTCTACCTGTCTATTGTTTTTGGCTGAAAGTATGTGAAAACCTATAAATGGTCGGAGCTGTATTAGTGTGGGTGTGGGCGGGACATGAAGGGAGGCAGTTGGGGAGCTGGCCCCAGGGGGTCATATTGGTCCCTTGCCGCCCAACCCCTCCTCCCTAACATGTAACACCACACATCAGTGGGGTTAGTTGGCACCATGCAGTGACCCCTCACCACCTTGGGGATTCCAAGTGTGCTGGCAAGGGGCAGCACCCTGGGTGATCAGGTGGTTTCCGCCGCTTGGTTCTGGGCGGTCTTTCTGCTCGGGGTTGGTGGAGGCCATGAGCTGCTGTGGGGACTGGGTTCGGGTCTTGGCATGCATGGAGGATGATGGCAGTCTGGCTTGGTCGGGGGGGCTCGGTGCCCCACGTCTCACCCTGTGCCTCTTTGGCCTAGGGGCTGCTGATCCTGTGCTTCACGGATAACATATCGCTGTTCGGAGCATATGGGTGCCCTGGGGTGATGCCCTGTGGATGTTTGTCTGGGGCTGGTGCAGCCGTTCGGAGCCGGGTCCACTTATCCTTTGTTGCATTTGGATGCTGTGTGTGACAGGCCTTCTGCTGTTCTCGTTGCTCTAACAACTGTGCAACTCCAGTTGATAAACTCGCTCACATACACCCACTCAACACAAACACTTATTTCCATACAAACACTCAGACACACACACACACACACCCATGCACTGACATAGACAATCCAAATGGTTGAAGGTCATACAAAAACATGTAACTATTTCATCAATGTGGCCTGCCTACTTTGATGCTGGATCCCATCTTGACTTAATAAAGTTAGTCATCCAATTAGGATTTTGTCTTGAGATATCCTTTTTGGCACATGTGGGAAATCAGATTAAATATGGTATGCCTGAAATGCCAATACAGGGCATATGAAAAAAAAAGAAGAAAAACGGTAATACACTGCCTTGACAGTCATGCTCTATAGCTGAAAACTAAATACACTGCAAAAAATGAAAACATGAAACACACAAATAACAAAAAATGCTTCAAATAGAGATTTATAAATCAACGTTGATTAGTCAAGTCAAGTTTATTTATAAAGCGCTTTTCAGCAACAAGGCATTCAAAGCGCCTTACCTGAGGAAAAACATTACAATGACACAGAAAATCAAACACAGAAAAACAAATCAAATGACATTAATAATCCTTGGGAGTTTACTTGTAAGAACTGGTTCTAATCCATTCTTTCTAATGGAGGTTATTAGCTCATTAAGTCCTCTGTGGTATGGAATTCATCCTGTGCTAGAAGAAAAATGATAATATTAATCCTTGAGGTTGCTGGTATGAGACAGTTGTGGTCCCATCATTCAAATAGTAAAAGTCATGGGCACTCACTGAAGTCTAAGTAGAGAAGCTGGGTCACTGGTATAAAACAGTTTTAGTCCAAACTTTTTAAATACTAATAATGTAATGCTTTCACTGGTATGAAATAGTTGTAATACAATCCTTCTAAGAAATCTAAAAATTTCTGGTCATTTGTGTAAAAACTGTTTTAGTCCAAATTTTCAAATACTAATAATATTTGGCTTTTGCTGGTAATCCTTCTGAGAAATCTGAAAATCTATGAAAAGTAATGAAATCACACATTTAGGTAAAGTAAGATAGGAGGAAAGAAAATCATATTTCAGACTCTATTCTTTGTAGAATAGAGTCTGAAGTAGTACAAAAAACCTCAGCAGGGGTAATCAACACACATAAGTAAAGATTTAGCAAGGGTACGGTGGAATCTTGAGGGTGAATATATAAGTCTCAGTGTGTTTGCAAGAATTAGACTGTCAATACTGATAGAAGCGCCATTTTCCTTGAGAAGAGAGGTGGAAGTTTTATCAATTGGCCGCATAGTCCTATCAGCACACAGCTGGTAGGGGAGTGCTGGGGAAGAGCGTCGTGTTTATATTTGTCGATAGCCAGTTAGCAGAAGTCGCCAAGGCCACATTGGGGCGCCAGTTTTAGAAAAACAATAAATGTTGTGGTTCAGGCAGTTGTGAATTTCCAACCACCTTAAGAGTTTTACTGGTATGTCTCAGTTGCGAATCCAAATAGCCAAATTTCTGGTACTTTCCGCAGATCTCGAGCAAACAACTTCTCCAAGATTATATCCTTTAACCTCTGAGTCCAACCGCTGCCAGGCTGCGATTCTGTTCAAGAATCGCATCCAGCTTGCAATTCTGCTCTCTTAACATTTCAGTCTCAGTGTCGATCGCTCTACAGACTCCATCTAACATCGCAGGCAGCTTTGGAATGCTTTGAACAGCCGCCCACGTTTTGCGAATCACTCTATAAGCCAGGTAACCACCAACTCCAAAAAGCAGAAAATCTTGTAATCAAAAGTCCAAATATGTACACATCTTCTACGTCCTCGACCGACATCGTAGTCAGGCACACATTCCTCCACTGCTGCCGAGAATCCATTGTGTATCCAGAGAAGAACGTCCCGTCTGGACAAGAGGGTTCTCTTAATAGCTCATTTGGAAAGGTTTGAGGAGAAAGTCTACTCTGTCTTATAACATCATGGCAGGACCAATTTACTTTTTTTTTTTTTCACATGTAAACGGTTTACATTTAAACAAAGCTGCAGTTAAATGGGGCACAAATCATCTAGAACAATGGACCTGTCCAGACGAGACCAAAATTTAAATGTCTGGCTACAATGCTCGGTGCAAAACTAAAAATAGCACATTAACATTAACACAAACACCACGTATCAACTATCAAGCATGGTGGTGAAGTGAAGACGTGGGCTTATTTTGCAAGTAAAACAACTAGGCACCAGTTACTAAGCTAACTATCAGTTCGTCTGTATTCAAAAATAATCATATCTGCCTTGCAGCTATACCATGGCCCAATTTTATCATAAATTCTATTTACCAAATTTGTATAGAAATGTGGGCCAAGAATCCTCCACAATAACATGTTTAAAGTCATACAGTACAGAGTACTACAAGTTGTTGCTGCTGAAAGTAGTTCTGAAAGCTACTGAAACATGAAACTGTGGAATTTGTCATGTGCATTTGAATGATATTCTTATGGCCTCAGATAGTGGACTTGTGTCTGTACTGGTTTTGTTAGATCTCAGTGCTGCATTTGATACAGTCGACCATAATATTCTCTTAAAAAGGCTGGAATATGCTGTAGGGATCAGGGGAACAGCGCTAGGCTGGTTTTAAAATCTTTTTTGTCTGACAGATTCCCAGTTTTTTCCATGTAAATGATAAAATCAACCCCCTTTTAAACTCCAGGGTTAATTGTTGGGAGTACCACAGGGTTCAGTACTTGGGCCAATTTTCCCTTTTACTAAAATATATGCTTCCAATAGGTCAAAATTATCAGGCAGCATATGGAAAATCTTCATTTTTACACTGATGATACTCAGCTTTACTTATCCATAAATCCTGATGGAACCCCAACCAGTTAGATAGACTACAAGCATGTCTTGAAAGATATAAAAACTTGGATGATTTTAAAAATTTTTTGCTTCTAAATTTCAGACAAAGACAAAAAGTCTTTTCGTCCTTTGGGCCGGGGAGTCTTTAAAAAAAAAGCTGCTTTGTCAATCACTTAAACCCTGGATGGCATTAAATTTGACCTCTGGTAATAAAAAAAAAAAAACGTTGGTGTTTTTTTTGGGGACCAGGACATGTCATTTAAACCCCTTTTAAAAAAGGGTTTTTCCTAGGATTTTCCTTTTTTTCATCTCCGGAACATTGCCAAAAAATTAAAAATATCCGGGGTTGGAGTAAAAGGGGGAGTCAGGTTTTCCCAAACTGGCTTCCAGTTAGGGGTTGAGGTGCAAACACACCCTCCATTTCTGCTACCTGTATGACCCCTTTCTTTTTTTCCAATGGTTATGGTCAATCTGGACAGAGAGAGGTATCCCACCCTTTTGTGGTTCTTAATATAACAAAAACCCATCAGGGGAAACCCTTGTGGGGGGTGCCTTGAAAACGACTTGGTTGAAAAAAAGCGCTGTTTTAACTAAAAAATCTAAAAACTAAAAACTTTCTGGTATTTATGCTGCTCTAGGCTTAGGCTGCTGGAGGACAGGCCCACTTTCACCCTTTCGCTACATTCTCACACTACTGTCCAAATTTTGCATTTTTTGCTGTTTTTTTTCAGCTTTTAACTTTGTTATCTCTCTTTTCTCTTCCTAGAAGGCACACCTGGCCTGACCTTGTGTCTACCTGTGACACCTTTCTGGAGGGGGGAATCGTCCGAGCTTCTGCTGGCAACAACTTAATGCTCACCCTCAAAACCGATGATCCACAGGGGCCCTGTCTTTTAGTGTTTTAAACCCTTTTCTCTCTCCTAGACATGGCAAGGGCTGAGCTTTTATTGTGAATAACTCTATGTGCTCTCTTTCAGACTCTAACCTTGAAAACCTGGCTCAGATTTTTATCTGTTTTTTCTTTCTAGATGCAAATGACTAAAAAGAGCTACATCCATTAACATTTACTTTTCCTTCCCATAGAAAGTACTCCTGGATCAGTGCTTCTTTGTTCTTTTTGTGTTTTGGCTCTCTTCTCTCAAACTCCCAGGTGGTCGTGGACAGATGGCCCCTCACACTGACCCCTGGTTCTGTGGGGTTTTCTTCCTGTTAAAAAGGGAGTTTTTTTTTCCTCTCCACTGTCGCTACATGCATGCCTCAGTATGAGGGATTGCTCCCCAAAGTCAAGGCCAGTGACTGTCCACTGTCTCTGCTTCCGTAAACCGGGGAGGAAAGGTAGCGGGGCCGCCACCCAACCCCGGACCCCCTCCCCCCCCTTGGGTTTTGGGGGGGGATTGGAAAAACCCCCTTTTTCCCTTTTGGGGGAAAAACCCCTTTTCCCCCCCCCGGCCCCCCCCGGGGGTTGGGGGGTTTTTGGGGAAGGGGGTAAATGTTACCTGAAATTTTTTTTGAATCCTTGGCGCCAGGGTTTGGGTAAATTGCCCTATTTAAAGGGAAATTTTTAAAATTGCCCTTTTAAATTAACCCCCTTGGGCCCCCTTGAAACAATTTTCCCCGTGTTCCCCCGGCCCCCCTGCTTTTTAAGTGTCGGTTGTCCCCCCCCGGGTTGGGTTTGTTTTTCCCTTCTGTTTTAAGGCGGGGAAATTGTGGGAAAAAATTTTTGTTTCCCCCTTCCCCCTTTTTTTTAAAGTCCCCCCGCCCTTTTTTTTGTTTTGTTTTGTGGCCTTTTTTCCCGGGTTTAAAATATTTTGGCCCCCCAAAATGGCGGTTTCCCTTCCAATTTTTTAATTTCCTTATTGCCCCCCCTTCTTTCCCCCAAATTGTTCCCCCCCCGTAAAACACCCCTTCCAGAAGGGTTTAAAAACCCCCTGGTCCCCTTTTTGGGAGTGACCCAGTGAAACCCCGGGAAAGGGCCGGTCCCCGGTGAGTAAAAAGGTTTTAAAAATTGGAAAAAGGAAAAAACCCCCCCAAAGGTGGGGGAACAGAGTAGGCATCCTGGCCCGGTTTGGAATTGGCCCGTAAAACCCCCCGGCCCGGGTTTTGGGGGGGGGGGCCCATCCCGCCCGGTCCCCCGGGGGGGCCCCCGGCCCCCGTGTCCCAACCCCCGGTGAACCCCCCGGGTTTTTTGACCCGCCCCCCCCGGTGAAGCGTGGGGGACGGGCCAAAAAAACCCCCAAAGCCCCCCAAAGCCCCAACCCCCCCCCCGGTTCTTCCGGTCCCCTCCCCCCCTGCCCCCCCGCAGTGATAAAAAACCCCCCAAAAGTGTTGCCCCCCTTGGAAAACCCTCCCCCCTTTTGGGCCCCCGCCCCCCCAAAAAAACTAAAATCCCCAATTTTTTCCCCCCCATTCCCTCCCCTTTTGGATTTAACCCCTTTCCCCCTTTTCCCTTCTTTTTGTGTTTTAGCTTTAAATCCCCCCAAAGTTGGATGGGTTTTTCCCCCTCAAGGAAAAGCCCCTCCCCAACCCCCCGTGGAAAAATAACTGAATAAAAGAAAGTGGGTTAAACCCGGGCCCCTTTGAAAAAACCCCCAACGGAAAAGAGGTTTTCCCTCTTTTCCCCCGGGGACTTACAACCCCCCAAATTTTCTTTAAAATGAAACCTGAAGGGTTTTATTGAAAAAAGCCAATTTTAAATTCCATTTTTCCCATTAAAAGAAAACCACCTCTTTTTAGCTCTTTCCCAAAACCCCGGTTGCCCCCCGGCCATTTAAAGCCCCCTTCCCCAATCGAATCTTAACATTTTTTTAAAATTTGGGGTCCCCAATAAAAAATTCCTAAAACCCCCTCACATGCTTTTAAAAACCAACAAAATATTTACATAAAAGGGATAAAAAGACATAACTTTCCCCCGGGAAAACGGGATAGATTAATTCACAAAAATTGAGTGACTGTATTTTAAGGCAATACATCAAACACACTGTTTCCTTATGTGACATCATGGGAAAATCAAAAGAAATAAGGTAAGATTTCAGGACAAGTTATCAACCTTCATGACTCTGGTCACACGTGGGTACAATTTCCACGTCTGAAGGTTCACTTTCTTTGTTTTTAGGAATTACATGGAAGTATAAGCAGCGTCGGAAAGCCCAGCCATGACTATGTTAAATGACGAGACAACTTCTGTGAACCATAGAGGAAAGTGTTTTGGTGCAAAATAAGCATGTCAACCCCAAAGCAAAAGCAAAAGACCTTGTGAAGATGCTGGCTAAACTGGTAAGAGCATGTCATTATCCTTAGTTAAACTAGTCCTGTACCAGGAAGGAAAAAGTCTGTAATCAGAAAGCAACATAAATAGCCTGATTGCTGTTTGCAAATGCAAAAAGGGTTCTTAATTTTGAAGTACTTTCAGGTAGTCTGCTGAATCTAAAATGTAAGTGTTTGGCCATATGGCCAATACATTTCTAGAAAAGGGAGAAGGTTGCTTTTTTGGCTGTATCATGTTGTGTAGGTGTTTTGGTATCATGAGGAAAAGAACATAGAGTGGAAATACTAAAGCAACATCTTAAGATATCACCCAGAAGCTTAAAGCTTGGTCACAAATGGGTCTTCCAAATGGTTAATAAATGTAAGGTTACTGCAAAGTTAGTTATAGAGTGGCCATCACAACAGCCTGGATCTCAGTTGCACAGAAGATTTGTGGGTAGAGCTGAAATGGTGTGCCAAACCTGACACAGTTACAACAGACACTGAGGTACGGACCTCAGTATTTTTCTGCTAAGTATAAAATTAAAAAAATAATCAAAACAATACTTTTGAACAGCGTGGTTCTCTGAGTAGCTTCACCAGGTTACTGAAGGAGGCGCAGCAACTGTGTAAGGCAGCCAAACTCAATGTTAACCAAGAAGAGTGCAGCTTTGCATACACCTAATCCTAAAATAGACCAGAAGAAGAAGAGTGCAGCTGACGGTGAGATGTAACAGCGGTAACTTGCTAAAAATATTCTACTTTAATTTTGTTCGTCTCCAAATAACAGTTAACAAGTCTTCACTCTTCATAAAACTGTTTAAGTTTAGTTAGAACAGTTACCGGTAGGGATGGGTACCTTTCACATTTGAACCGATACCGTAACCATACTCGGTACCTGGGAATCGATACCGGTACTCAACGGTGCCAGTTTTCTGTACTTTTGTGTGTGTTTATGTGGTAGTAAATGTTAATTCTTTTAATAATAAAATCTCAAATGTTTTCAGTTTAACATATTTATTTCTGAATATATAAACGTTAATGAATATAGCAAAGCAATATCCAGCTGTTTGTATTGTAACATCTCAGTTATTTCAAACATTTCTTTAACATTAAAACCCTTCACTGACTACGCAGTGTAATGCACAAATTAAAACCCAGCCATGTTGCTGGCTGCACACGATAGGTTACCTACGAATGCAGGCGGGCTAACGGTGCAGAATGCAGGAGTTGTAGCCGTAGATCTGAGCCTGACGAAAATCGTCTCTTCAGCCTTGACAAAAATCTTGTGCTTAACCAGGTCAGTGTACACACACACACACACTCAGAATAATATATAAATGGTTGGGCCCATGGTTTCTTCTGACTGTAGCCTGTTTAAGCTGTCTACATATTCGGCAGAACATTTTTACGGGAAAAAAAACTCTTCTACTTGCTGTATTTATATGTTATGTCTATATCTATCTTTGTTCTTTATCTTTAACTGTCTCTCAATCTCTCTTATTTCTCCATCTTTCTGTCTCTTTATCACATTGTTTCTGTTTCTTTCTTTCTTTCTAATTTCTAATTTCACCTCTGACAGCCATGCCAGGTCAAAATTTTTTACTCGGTGGTGACTGGACTTTAGCTGTGTGTCAGGGGCAGGGAGTGAAACACTTGGGCTATTTTGTGTACTTCTACCTTCGCCATATGCGCCAGGGGTAGGAGAGTTTCTGCTGCTGCTCGCAGGAGAGGAAGTGCTGCCATCAAAATGAAATTTGACGCTTTTTAAAAGCGCAGATATCCATGCCTGCTTTCTAGTTTTTAGCATCATGTTTTTCTGTCTGCTGGCCTAGCACATTGCATCACACATATCGCAGTGAGCATAATCTGCACCGCATTTCAAAAAGTAGAGCCATCCTTTCGAGCGCTTTCTATCAGCCATGCGTTGTTGAGTGTACCAGCGGCTACTGACATCATTACGCACTTGTGCGTTCAATGCTGTGTTCATGTGCGGCATGGAAAGTTGCCCACTCTTCCACTCCCTCATTGTCACAATGAAACGTTTAGGTACCAAAACATGGTTCGGTCTGTACCTATAAAAGGACCGAATTTAGTACCCATCCCTAGTTACTGCCCATTGACGATGTTGTTTGGTTTGTGTTGCGCATTGTTTGTGAGCAGCTGTGTGACAGACTAATGATGGTTCTATTGCAAGAGCTAATGTTTCCATCCATTACATTAAGACACAAACTTTTTTTTCAAAGCTCAGCTTTGAGAGGAAGAGTGTGATGAAAAGACAAAGAAGTGATGAAGGTACGAGAGATTAAATGGATGGCGGCTGTCCAATCCAGTCCTGCCAGGGTGCGTTGCTGAGACCCATGTCCCCGTGTTCGAAACAAACAAAAAATGACTGGCCTGTATTACATTCACTTTATACTACTACTGACTATGGATAGATGTGTTATTACAGTGATATCCAGGCTGTTTGACTGTAAAGAATACAATACAAAATTACAGTTTCACAAAAAAAAATTGTGTATTACTTAATAAAGCACACTTTATTTATTTTTGTGTTCTTTTAGAAAAATATTTCAGTGAGCCAAATCTAAAATTAATTCAGACATAGAGACAGACTAAGGCAGGTGGATAACTTTAGTCAGTTTTTGATTTGTCAGGAGAGACGGGCGAGAGTGTGAGTAAGAAGAATGCTCAATTTTTGTGTTTTGAATATGTTTGTGCAGTGTGAACAATCAACATTCATATAAACTAATTCATGTCATTTCAGTGAGTCATCATGGTTGTGCCCTGAGTCCCTGTTGCTTCAGATGATGTCTCTCCCCATGGATTCACACACACACACACACACACACACACACACCACACACACACACACACACACACACACACACAAATACATGACACATTCTAGTCACTTATGTTTTAAATAAATGTTTCCATTTTAATAAAGTTTTGGTCTTCATTGTGATGTACATGGGGATAATGAGTGGTGGATCTCAATAAGTCTGGCTGCGGCCCTGGGCCCAAGGCCTGTTAGAACAAGTAAGTGAAAGGGTACCTGAAATGTTTGACATAAGTCATACAATTTGAAAGGCAATTTTACCAAATATTTCAGAAATATATGTAAACCTCTGAATTTGAAGAAAGTTAAAAAAAACGTGTCTCTCATTACTCTGGCATTTGACAAATATGTCTGATAAACCTAACTGACCTAAAACAGGAACCGTTTGATCTGATTAGAGTACAGACAGTAAGGAAAAAAGGTTGCAGCAAGGTGGAGCTCGGTCAGCTAATTTGGACCAGTACTAATCCAGTAATGGATTGTGGCCACAAGATACTGTAGGTCTGAATGGCCATAGTCAGTAATGACCGAGCACACACAAATCTTCTGGTTTCTGAGGAATTAGCGGTTCATTCCACTGATTAGACTGATAAAAACTTTAGCACAGGTTTTCCTGGGAACATTGTAAAGATTTTATTTTATGCTTTCAGGGTGAATTTATCAGCATGTATATTAACAGTTAAAGCCGCCAGTGCAGTTTTTCAATTACAACTGTCCTTTAACAACACTGCAGTAAAACACTCATGTGAATTGGTTGTTAAGAATGAATTAGAGTCTTACTGTTGTTGTAAAGCCAATGATGAACTTGAAAGAAAACACAGCTGAGAGGCATAGTAAAGGACTCAAACTAAGAATTTATCTTTAGTGGAAGTGGAGAATGAAGAGCATCTAAAACATTTGTGATAGCTGACTCTATAGAACCAAACTTAAATCCCAGTGGGAGGAAGTAAAGCAACACATGCATAAAATAAATATCAACACAAAATTTTTAATCGAGTAAGGACAGAAATCCTGCAAAGCAAAATTATTTGAAAAGGTTTAAAAGTGACAACTTTTACCTAAAATGTTAATATGGTAATAAAATTGTTATGGTTGTTAGTAGGGACATTTTTTTTGTCTCAGATACTATTCCTCCTGAGTCATTTGGAAACAGCTCTATGCCAATACTGAGCCCCAGTCAGATAATTCATTAAAATATATACGATCAAAAAACTACTCTCAATCAGTATTGTGTGGTCTACATTGTTCTTGTGATGATGCCAGAGATTACTTACTCTCCCAATAGGAGTTACAAGGGTGAAGGTATACAAAGATTTTAACCTCTTGTAGACTACTGAATTTGTCTGAAATTACCACACTCCCAACATGTATGTATAATACTAATGCCTGTTTATGTATGTTTAACACATACCAAGTTTCATTTTGGAAGCCCTTTGCCACCATCTAGTGGTTGGGGCTATGCCAAATTTAACATAATTTGTTTACTAAATAAATAAGTAAATCCACATTTTTTTTTCTGTCCACTATGTTGAAATGACCTATCTCTCTTTGTTTAGAATCTGTTTTGCAGCAAATGCACAATTTATTTTTTATATCTTTGTAAAACAATTGTTAGTAAGGGATCAAATGTTATGGTTTCAACTGCCAAAACATTTTCCACTGTTTAAAGACCTTCTATGGGATGCCAGAGAAAATACTGCAGCAGAGAGACCTATGTCCCTCTCCAAGCTGTTGAAAGAAATATACTATAAAAATCCCCTGCTTTAAAAGACAAATTCAACTGTTTACTAATATTACTGAGTGTGAATAACATCGATATTTGTAAACTCCACACAAAAATCAGAAGCAGAATCAGCGTTTTTGCTAAATTTGTACAGACAAACAAGGAATTTGACGCACTTTGCTGTCAATAATAAAGAATATCTTTTAAAATGTACATATATACAGAATTGAGTTTATAATAGAATATAACGTGAGATCAGTCCAAGTATGCATGGTGTTGTTCTGGAACTCTGACTGTCAAGTGTTCATCAGAGAAACAGCCTGGGGGAAGAAACTGTCTCTGTGGCGGCTGGTTTTAGCAGACAGCGCTCTGTAGGGCCACCTGAAGGTAAAAGCCTAAACAGTTTGTGTGCAGGGTGTGTGGGGTCTGCAGAGATGTTAAGATGCCTTTTCCTGACCGTAGACCTTTATACGTCCTGGATAGAGGGAAGGTCAGCCCTGATGATTCTCTCTGCAGCCCCTGATTGTTCGTTGCAGTCTCGACCTGTCCTGTTTTGTGTATGAGCCAAACCACACTGAGATGGATGAAGACAGGACAGACTGAATGATGGCAGTGCAGAAGATGACAAGCAGCTCTTGTGGAAAGTTGTACTTCTTGAGTTGCCTCAGTAGGTACAGTTTTTGCTGGGCCTTCTTTTGAACGTTGTCTATGTGTGAGGATTTCGAGAAATGGTGGGTTCTAGGAACCGGACGTGGTCCACAGTAGATACAGTGTTGTTGAGGATGGTGGTTGGGTGGGGGGGGGTGTATGACCACACCAGGGTACCAGCCAATCCACCTCCTGTCTGTATGCAGACTCATCACTGTCCTGGATCAGTCCAATAACATATGGGCAGATAACATTTGCTAAAAAAGGGAAAAATAGAAGCAATGAGATTAACAAAGCCAAGATCTCCTGAAGTAAACTGGGAAATAGTAGTGATGTTGTCACATGCAAAAGATGGAGCTCTGAGAGCTGATGCTTTGTAGTGAATCAGAAGAGCCTGCTCCCTGTGTTTTCCTTTCATTTCTTGAATCTCACAGTGCTCAGTCTTAGCGTTGCTCATGGCAGAACTTTGTTCTGATTTGTCAGCATGGGTCAATCACATGTGAGGAGTTTAAGATATTGGGAACAACAAAGCAGAGTGTTTTCAATGCAAATTAAACTTACTTCAAGCGCAGGATTCACCACAAACCTGGATAGACATATCAGAACTGTCCATCCTACAGTGCAGTTAGAGTAGAGAGGGAAAGCCAGCTCACTGTATACTGCTCCTGGTGTGTCTCATCTCAAAACAACAACTTGAGTTTGGTTCTGGTTCTGTTTGGTGGATTTGTTTGCAGCTTTCTGTTCCTTTGTGCAATAAATAGTTTGATTCATAACATTAAACAAAAGTAAAAATAGTTTTGTAACAGAATAAATGGACAAAATTAGCCAATGATAAGGCTTCTCATAAAAACACTCAATGTAAAAGGACTTTCAACATGCAAACCATTAATTTTTGCAAAGTTGAGGTACGATAGAGGGCTAAAAAAGACCACAAATTAAGAACCGTTCAGGAGTCTTTTTACTGGGAGCTGATGCAAAAGATACTGCTTTCTGAAAAGAGACTGACTTTCCATCACTGGGAGATATGACTAAAACGTATGAACTTTATTAAAAATGTCAAAATAAAAAAATGGAATACCAAGCCTACTGACACATGACAGTTATTACAAGGGGTACATTTTTGACTTTTTCCACAAAGAAGACCATAATTTGTGCTGCACTTTGCAGAAATCTCTATTAATCTTTGGCCTTCTGTTAAACAAAGTGAATCAAGGACATTGTGGAGATGGGAAAGGCTGAGCAAACACACCTCTCCTATTCAAGCCTCAGGCAAGGCCTCAGGCTGAAGAGCAGTGGCAAAACTGCAGTAGTGGAACAGCTGCTGTCGTTTCCTTTGTGCTTTCATCACATTCTCACAAACATGGAATGTTTTATACATTCCCAAGTATTATCTAGCTTTTGAAATCTACACTCTGGTTTTAAACGTTTTTCTGTTTGGGAGTTCTGGAATTGTGGAAAACAAAGAACAAAGTGTTTTTTAGTAGAAAGCAGTCCTAAACGAGTAAAGAAATACTTCAGCCTCTCTAACAGAGCACACAGGGAGAGCAGTTAGCCAGCTGAATCAATATTAAAGCTTTATGCCTCAGGAGCAGAGAAAGGAGAGGAGTGCAGAGAGGCTCACAGAAGGAAGAATGAGGAGAGGGGACCAGGGTTTTGGTGTTACCCATGAGCGGGCTCCTTTTTTTGGGTTTGGATGCCCTTTTTAAAGGGCTTCCCTTTCCCTCAGAAATTTGGGGGAAAAACCCCAGCAGCTGCCAGCCCCCATAGATCCCCTACAAAAAAATTTATCTTGTAGGGTGTGTGTGTAAGGGAGGAAGACCCCTACATCATGTTAGTCTCCACTCTCACAAAATCTGCTCACTTCAACATTTGTTATTAAAGCAGAAATGTTCCTTAAAGCAGCTCAAAATGGATGTTTAAATTGATGTTACCTTTAACTTTGCCTGCAATGTTTTATAATTCCCGGGTCCCAAAATGAAACGTACCCTTTTTAGGCCTTTTCGGGGGGAAACCATTAGCTGGGGCCCGTAACAATGTTTTCCCCCCATCACTTATTTCCCCCACCTAAAATTTATTGGGGGTTTTTTTTCATAAGCAACTCTAGATAATGAGCTCCCGATCCAAAAAATTTTGGGGCCTGCAGTCCTAAAAGTGACTATGGGGGGGTTTGTACTTGAGTGAAAGCCCCCAATGCCCCACCCTGCTGATTTGCTTCTGGAAAAATTTTTGGGACCGCCTCCATAAAATTTGGTTTTGGATAAATTTTCCCTAATAAAAAAACCCCCAGTAATATATTTTTTGTATTTGCACCAGGTTTTTCTGGGATTTTTTTTTCATTAAAACCCCCAAAATTTTTTTAATAAAAAAGGGTTTTTTTGGGAACTTTGGAAAACTGAAAAAACCGGTTTTTAGAAAACAAAAAATTCCTTTAGTATGGTTCGAGGGCCTCCTTTTCCCCGGCCAATCCCAGCTGTCAATTCTCCTTGGGGGACAACATTATACAAGCCCTTTTGCCCCAGTGGGGCCCAGAGGGTTTTTTAAAAGCCCATTCCTTCTTCCCAGGAAGGGGCCCCAGGTCACTACGTGATATTGGTGGGGGGGGAAAAACTTTCCGATTTTGCTCCCCCAAAAAAACCCCCCAAAGGGGGCCAATAATATTTAGATTTGGGACCTGTGCAGGCCTTTTGGGAGACGTTCAACTTTCCCCTTCTGTTCATAAAACCCCCAATTCTTCCCCAAAGTTTTTGCCTGTGTGTTTTGGGCGGGGGGCATTGCCCATCCTGATACACAGGCCCCCGCCTTCAGGATCCCAAATTTTGGGGGACCTTTGGGAAATGCAAGGGCCTCAAGAAGGGTTTCCGGTATTCCCTTTGGAAAGTGACGCCCCCATTTTAGCCCCAAAAACTTTATATATATATATATATATAAATATATATAATATATATTTAAATATATATATGGGGGTGTTTTATTTTGTATATCTTTTTCAAAACCCTCTTTGTATACAGTAAAAAAAAAAAAGGGAAAAAACACTCAAATAAAACACCCCTTAGATCGGGGGGAATGAAAATTTTCATTGAATACTTTGTTGTGTAAAAAAACCGGGAATGTGCTGACAACAAAACACAAAAAAAATCACCCAATGGAAATCAAATTTAAAAAACCCCAATGGGGGCCCTTTGGATTGGAGTCACACACAAAATTAAAGTGGAAAAACACACTACGGGGCTGACCCCAACCCTTTGATGTAATTTTTTTAAAAACGGGGGTCAAATGAGGTCAGTATTAGGGGTGGCCCCCACTTTGCCGTATGACCCCCCTTACCCCCGGCCCTTGGGATGTCCTAAGAAAAGGGGCGGTTCCGGAGGGATCTTTTTCCCCAGACCTGGCCCAAAAAGCACCCCGGGGTTCAACTTTGGGACAGTCTGTGGTGAAAAGTAAATTTTGGGGATGGAGCGAGCCCCATGAGCCCCCGATGTGCTCAATTGGACCCGGGTTTCGGGGGAAAACAGGGGGGGCCCCGTCCATGCTCAATGTTTTCCCATCTTTTGCGGGAAAACTGATGACACACCCCAGAAACATAAAGGGCTAGCTTTGTCTGAAATTGGGAAGGGGAAACCCGGGCCCAAATTTGAACCCAGGTATGGCCCCCAACGGGGGGTTTTTGAGGACTCACCTCGGTACCTAATGGCAGCCCAGGCTCCCTTTCTGGAAAAAGCACAGGGGGGGCCACATGGGGCCCAAAAGAAATGAAACCCCCCACACCATTATGACCCACCCCAAAAAACCCGGTCATGTTTGAAGATGTTGAAAGGCAGAAAGATACTCCCACGGTGTCTAAGACTCTGTAAATTTTCTGTCACATTTTTTGTTTGTGTAAACCCCTGCTTTCATTGTGAAGAGGCCCCAGGGCCCCCAGGGGGCAAAATTTGCCAATCCTGGGGTTTCCGGCAAATCCCAAAGGCGTCCTGCATGGTGGGGCTTGAGCAAAAACCCCATTTGTGGACGTCGAGCCCTCATGGGTTATCCTCGGGAAGTGGGGTTTAAAAACCGTTTGGGACACATGCACTTTTGTGGGCCTGCGGAGATCATTTTGCAGGGGTTCGGAAATGCTCCCTCCGTTCCTTCCTGCACAAAGGGGAGGTAGGGGGTTCCTGCTGCGGGTTTTGCCCCCCCCTTCCTCCCGGGCCCCCCCAACGTTCCGGGTTTAAGGGCCCTTTCCCCTGGTAGCGCCTCAGGCTCGGCCCTACAATGACAGAAAACGGGCAAACCTTTTTTGCCAAAAAGCCACATTGATGTGCCATCCTGGAGAGCGCATACCGGGCCCCACTTTTTGGGGGTTTTTTAGAGTCTACTCATGCTACCACGAGGGGGGAAAGCACCCCCAAAACTTTTAAAAAAAGTGCCCCAAAACAAAAGAGAAAGCATAGGAAACTGAAAAGGGTGGTTGTGGTCCACCCCTTCCCGAAACCCGTTTATTGAGGGGTGCTTGCAAATTTCGCCAAAGTTTTCCCCCGTTGTCTTTTCCCCTTTTTGAAACAAACAGCGTAAAATTTGTTGTCAATCAGTGTTGCCCCCCTAGGTGGACATTTAAATTTCCCAACAAAAGGGTTATATTGTTTTTTTAAGTTTTCCCCTTTATTTTTGACCCGTGTATCTCTCTCTCTTTTTCCTCTCTCTCCTTTATATATATGTTAATAAATTTATAAAAGGGTTGCGATTTGGGAAAAAATTTTCCATGGCCATCTGTTAATTCTTTCATTATTTCCTCCCCTTCTAATAAAAACTCTTTTTTTGGACCCCAAAGGAAAAACCCAAGTCACCCCCAATCATTTTAATTTTCCCAAAAAGTTTATTTAAAACCAATTTTTTTCAGAGAGGGGAGAATCCCACTTACACTCACCTGGAAACGTTGTTGTGCCATCCTGACTGGGGCTGCTTTCCCTTTTCCCCGTTTTTATACCCCACCGTCGCTTTTGCGGGCACCTTTTTTCTTTTACATACACAGTCATTCTATCTGTGGAGTCTCCCCAACAATAGCATAAAAAAAACAGAGATACTTTTCCCTTCTTTTAATTAAAGAATTGTTTTGCACAAAATCTTCTAGAAGTTTTGGGTGGAAAAGTTTTTCAGACGTTTCGGTCAGCACAGAGAGGGTTTGGGCCCACCGCCCCCCAAAAAAATTCCTTTGGGTCCTTTAAAGGTCAGACAGGGAAAAAACCTGCAAGCCCCAAAACCCCTTTCCCCAAAGAAAACTCTATGTTAAGATACTAGAAACCCAAAGTTAAAATTTTTTTTTAAGTATCCCAAAAACATAAATAAAACTCCTAAAATTTAAAACAATCTAAAAAGCAGCAGAGCCCCAAAAATACTTAGTTCCCCTTTTGTACTAATAAAATTTATTATATTTCCCCAATGTACCACAAAATTATGTTGTGATTTGAATTAAATATATCATTAATTTTTAATATTATAAATTTAATATTTTTTTAAAAAATTTGGTTTTTTTCCCGGAATAAACCCGGGCCCAAAAAGGGGGGTGGTATTAGGACAAAATTGAAAGGAACGAGCCAAGCTTGATATTACTGAAAAAAAAAAAACTCTTTCACACACAGAGATTTTAATTTTACACAAATTTTTTAAAATACAAGAATTTATTAAAAAAAAAAATAAGTCAACTCAATGTCAAAACATATTTAACAACAAACTCTTTACTATGCTAAAAACCCCAACTAAATACCAAGCAGAATAAAAAGAAAAAGGGAAAGACTAATGGGCTAGTCTATTTAAAACAAGTTGATCAAAGATGGTTGAAAACCCAAACCGAAAGAGTGATGCAATATCACCATGAATATTTATGTTTGAGAAGCAAGGGATTATTTTGAAGAATCTGGAAAGAATTTAATTTAGTCGGGGAAAAACTTAGGCAAAATTGGTATCCTTCAAAAACCACTAAATGCAAGACAGATAAAAAATTAAAAAAATAAAAAAATTTTTTAAAAAGAAGATTTGCTAAATAAAACCAACCTTCTGGATGAAAAATTCTCAACGGTGTTTAATTAGCTTTTTCTTTATTAAATAAATTTAAAAAAATTTTTTTTAAGAAAAAAAAATTTTTAAAAAAAAAAAAATTTTGAATAAGAACCAAATCTTTCTGGATGAATGGGGCTTAATGGTGTTTAATTAGTTATCAAGTTTAGTAAAATAATATTCAGGGTAGATTAGGGTAGATTGAAAACTAACAAGTAGGCAAGCACGTGTTTGTTCTTAGCCATTAGCAGTTGGGGCTAACAAAAGAAACTTGTAGCTTACCATCATACCTTTAAGTATACCACTAATAAAAGGGTTAAAATGCATAAGCGTGGATGGCGCGTTATAGCTGATCTTCTGTGTTTAAAAGTCACCCTTTAAATAAAGTCTTAACTTTAAAAACACAAACACAGAACACATAAACTGAACACGTGCTGAACAGCTAATCTGCTAGCACTAAGATGGCTGAGTTTTCAACACAAACTAAACCAAACGTCATAAAACAGATCTTGTTTAGATTATTTCATTCTAAACTAAACTCTCTGCCTAAACACTACCTCTGACGTGAATCGTGCTGCGGAAAAGTTGTCCGGGGTGACAAAATTGAGGAAAGCATGGGTTGAACTGCACCTTACTGCTGTAGCCATGGTGATACGGCCCCGTTGTCCTTCTTCCAGACTGGGAAAAACTGCTCCACTCGGGGTTGTAGAGACAGGGTCTCTGCTGGGAACTCTCTGGAACACAGTTTGCTTCTGTAAACTTCAGAAAGAAAAGTCAAGCCACGCTTGTACCTTAATTACCCCATTCATGAATGAATATTGGATACACAAACAGCTATTCATTCCTACTTAACTTAATATATATATATATATATATATAGGCCTATATGTTTCATTAATACTTCAACCCAGTAGTTGAAAGAAACAGTCCCAACCCCCCAATGAATTCCAATATCAACTCCATGAGCCTCCCACCCTCAATGAACCCCAACATGAATTTCCCCACAGGGCCACCCTCAACCAGAAAACAGCTATTGAACGCATGCCCCCAAACCTAAAAGCCATGAATCCCTTCCCCACAGGGGCACACCCCCACAGATGAGCTCCACCCCCAAAGAGCCGCAAGCTCCGTACACAGCCCCGCTCCAGGCTCCCCCACCGCATCCCACCCTCCATCAGCAACAACAGCCCAGGAAGAAGCACCAACCAGCTTAACTCCACCGTCACAGCTCAGCCACTCCAAATGCCAGCAACCATACATCAAAAAAGAGGACACAACCCTCTCACTGCACATGCTGCAACCCTTCCACGCCACCCTTCAGGCTGCCACTCTGCCAACCCTCCCCACCACCCCCAGACACGACAGCCAGCGAAGCAGCACATCACCAAGCCTGCCCAACCAGTCTAATGCCAGCAGCCCCAGACCATCCCTCCACACACTATGATGTACATAACCATAGTTTGTGGACATAATTGTCAGGTATATTGCCTGTGCACTGTAAGCAAGTACAACTCAATGCAAAACCTATCCTAAAAAATCTGTTGACCTATATAGTGTTCTCTATGAAGGATTTTGTATTGTAATAATTGTAAACTGGGGTTACTAGTCATTTTAAAAGTTCTTAAACATATCTGAGACCAGAATTTTTGGTCAAAGTTGACTGATAAATACGCCTCCCATTTCATAATAGGATATTGATTCATCTATTTTAGACAGTTTCCTGTGTATTTTATTTTTGTTTTGATGGGGGGTGAGATTAGGGAACTCTTATATACAGTTGATGCCATTTGTAAACCAACACTATTAACCCTAAATTAATTTAATTCGTTGATATTATTAAAATGTATTCTTCTCCATCCTATATTGTACAATTAATCTGTTGAATAGGATGAAGTGATCCTATTCAAATGAAATGATCCTTCAAATATATGTTCCAGTTATTTAATTTTTTTTCTCCTCCAACCTGGAAAGTTTATCATAGTATTTTTTGTAGGATGTCAGGGTTGTTCCAGATAGGTGTACATCGGTATGGGATTAGTGAAGCCCTGGTCATTTTCAGATACTCCCACCATGTTGTCAGAGAGAAGCTAATATTAAGGCTTTTAAAGCATACAGGTCGATTTATATTTGAGCTAATAAATGGTAGGTCTGAAATCTTAATATTATTGCATAATGTCTGTTCTACGTTTAGCAAGGGTACATCATTGGCTATGAAGTCTTGATGAATTTTTGGCATATGTAGTCGTCCTTTATCTTTTGTCTGCTGTGGCATTTTTAAGCTAAAATGTGGGGCTTTATCTTTCCAAATACATTGAGTGATGGAGGACAGGAGTTTGATTGAAGCAACCCTTCCCATGAGTGATATGAGTAGAGATTTCCATCTGGCAAGATCATCTTCCACTTTTTTTAAAAGTGGGATGTGGTTCAGTGTTGCTAAATCTGCCATTCTAGGAGAAACATTAATACCCAAATATATAATATTCCTTGGCTGCTCTTGTGTATCAAGGAAATTGTTATAATAATAATAATAATTAATTCAAAGAACTGTAGATTTTAGGAAAATTAAGAGAATAATCTGAAACTCTTGAGAATGAATTTATCAATCCAATTACCTGAAAGAGAGGGGTTTGTGAATGCTGGAGAAAAAGTAATAGATCATCTGCATACTGATTTTATGTTCAATAGTCATGCATTTTATGACTTTAATATTTTTTATTTGCCTGATTGCTGCCGCTAGTGGTTCAATAAAAAAAGCAAACAATGAGTGGGAAAGTGGGCATCCCTGTCTGGTGCCCCTCTGAAGAAAGAAGCTGGAAGATGTTTGGTTATTTGTCCTGGGTCACAACGTTGTATCAGATACAAAACTTTCCAGGTAACTCTATCAAATGCTTTTTCTGCATCTTTGAGGAATCTAAAGAGACCAAAAAATAATAATAAAACAAATAAAAAAACAAAGGGGAATACCCAATTTTTAGAACACGTTTTAACGAACTGAACCCTGGAAAAAAAAAAATTTTTTTAAATTTGGTTTAAAGGCCCAGGAATTTAATTTTGTGTCCCCTTTCCTAAATCCAAATAAAATTACCGTATGTGAATATTGAAATACATGCTTATACTATTTTTTAAATGTTTTTTAATGTTAAGAAATAATTTTTTGTATATTTTAAATTTAAAATCCCCAATTACATTAAAGCCCAAAACTGTAAAAGGCAATATGCCATTCAAATGTAGAAATTTAGGGCCCTTTAAAAAAAAATGGTTTTGCCCCCCCTTTCCCCGGTGGTTCTGCACCCAGCCCTTCTCAAGGGATGCAAAAAACCCCTTTTATTGAGGGGGTAGCCACGTGATGTAAAATCTAGTAATATGTATTAGGGTAAGACGTAATTTAAGAAAATTCAAGAACATAAATCTGTCACCCAACGGTTACAATCAATTTGTAAGGCTTTGAGACTAGTGAATATGAGTGAGAGCCATTATGCACAGTTGGCTCTTACAGGTTAAGCTTCCAGAAAGTGGCCTGTCTATCAAAATTACTCCAAGAACATATCGACGAGCAATTCAGGAGGTCACAAAAAAATCCAGAACAACATCTAAATCACTGGAAGCCTCACTTGACCTCAGGTTGATTAGTGTCTATAATTCAACAATAAGAATGTTGCTACACGTTCTTTCCAGGGTATCCAGCTTTTAAGCCCAGTGATTGGTCCCAATTTGCGGATTCCTTAATAAAAAACTTTTTTTTAAAGTTTTTTGAATAAAAACTAAAGTTGACTTGCATTGTTGAAACCCAGGATCTTTTGGGGAAAATGTATGTTAATGATTTAAAATTCTGTCTGTACTTGGGGATTGAGTTCCCTTTTTTTTTTAAAGGGGCATTTTTTACGATTGGGGTTGCTTTGGGGCCCCTATAAAAAAAACCCTAAACTGAATTGAATTAAGAGACTAGGCATCAAATGGTCAAAAGGGCCCCAAAAGTAAATCACCCCTTGAAAACAATAAAAACCTTTTTGTTTAAAGTCGCCCCAAGTTTAAATTTGAAAAAATTTTACAAAAATTTAAATTAAATTTGGTTTCTTTTTAAATGGGGGAAAAAAGGTTCCAAACCCAAAACCCGGTCTTATACGAAAAAAATATTATTTAGAATAATATTTTTACTGCTTTTTCTAATGTCACCATCTCATTATAAACTTTCATAAATACTTACTCTAATTTTTTAAAAAGGGGCCTGAATCTTCTATAAGCAGGTTTGTTTAACGTTTTTAACTTTCAAATTGCCTTGCTACTTCCCTCGGGCCCAAAGAAAAAGAGGATGCAACCCAAAAATTATTTTTAATATACCCCACTAGCTTTTCAGGGAACAAGTGTTTTTTTTCCTTCCCCCCCATGAGATTTTTGTAAAAAGGGGTTTTTAAAGGAAAAACGTGGAAAAGGGTTTCCTAAAAAAAACCCCCAGGGGGAAATTAACATTACGGGAAACCAAACGTAAACAAGGTTTTTTTTCAGTTAAATTAAGTTTCCTTTTTTTTTTTAATGTAATTCTTTATTTCATTGTACTCAGGGAGATTTTTTAAATTCAAAATGCAGAAAAAAAGCACAAAAAAAATAAAAAATGCAAGTTGCAATAAAAATTTTTTTTTAAACCCCCCCCCCAAATTTAATGGAAAAATGAAAAAATTATGAATTTCCCATATGGGTTAAAAATGAATAACCGGGTGTGTGTTTTGGGGGGCGTGTTTTTGTGTGTTTTTAGAAAAAATCTCATTTGGGTGTTATGCACTGGTTTTTAAACCCTCACCCCTTTTAGGACAAAATCGCCAATCCCTTATACCCGCCGGTAGAGGCAGTGGGGTTTTAAAGTAAACGGGAGGGACTCCTGGGGCATTTTACACCCGAACCCAGTAAGGAAGGGCGTTGAGAAAGCCCCCAGTCGGGAATTTGTTGTCGTAACTGCTGTCGGGGAAAGGGCTCTGTTTTGGGGGTTCCCAGAAAAAAAAACCCCTTTTTTGGCAGAGGGAATTCATTGTCCTATTCTGGTTAACATACACACCAAACCATGATTTTTGTGTACCATTACACCCCTGACCTAAAACTTCAACATCAACACAGTTCATTAAATTTAATTTGTCAGTTAAACATTTCTCTCTGTATCTGCTTAAAGACAGCTGAAATAAGGAGTCATATTTAAAAATGGAGAAAAATGAATGTCGGGAAAAATAAGGCCATTTTTTATTCTAAGATAACATTCAACTTACATTTCTAAGAAAATTTCTTTTAATTTTTTCTTATTTTTAAATTTTAATTTTTCTGATCGGGGGGGAAAAAACCAAGGGGGCCTATACCCTCTCCCCCCGGGGCCCTTTGGCTTATCTAAAAGCACTTCTCCCTGAAAGGCACCATTTTTATAAAACCATCCCACATATTGCGGGAAACTGCCCCGGCAGCTTTAACATGTGCCACGGGGTTTTTTTAAAGCGTTTGGGGATTTTTTGGCCCCTAGTTTTTTAAGCAGCATTACCCTCCGCACCCTGGGGTTTTACCCGGGGCCCCCCGGGCAAAACCCGGTGGATTGGGGGGCCCGGCCCCGGGTCCCCAGTGTTGCCTCTGAACAGAGGGTACATTTTTGTTTTTTTAAAGGATTTGGGAATTTCTCCAAAAGTTGCCCTTTCCACAGTTTTTTTTGGGTTTCAACACATTCTTTATGTCACACTTGAAAACTTGCCCATAAGAACCAATGCTAAAGCTTATTACTGAGTCCCAAATAGGTAATTCCAAGAACTGTGAAATGTTTGCCTTTTGAACAGCCTTTATAGATTCTTCAACAGATGTTCTTTTTTGTTTTTTTTTCTACGAAGAAAGGCCCAAAACACCATCTGATTTTCAGGTTCTAAAAACAAATATTACTTCTTGATTTATTGAGAAAAATTGGCCAACATAAGAAGCAATGATTGGCAACAATATACACATTTCTAGTTAATATAAGATAAATTTGAAGTTCATGTTTTTGTTCATGCCAATCAGGAGTGAACAAAGATCTGAGGCCTCATCTACAAAAGTGTGCACAGCTTTCATAATAAAAGTTGGCGGTAGGGAAACTCTGAAACCTGTCTCTGAAACCGTGTGCACAAAAAATTATTTTTATATTAAAATGTGCGTAGACATGTCTCCGTGCATCCCAATTTGTGGTGAATTGGGCGCAAGTGCATGTGGAGCTTGAACTGCCAGGTCCCCGCCCCTAACATATGCAAAGTAGTATAAATAACTTAAGGGCACACACCACGTGTCCAAATAACCATGGTAACAGTGTTGTGGCAGTCAAAGAACCGAAATGGATCCTTTCGGTGAAAAAACGCAAGAAGAGACTTTATCTACACAACATGAGAGATTTTTGTAGTGAATTACAGAAAACCAACAACTTCTTGAATGATGTCAGCGACTAAAATCTGACTGGAAAAATCTGACCGTTTGTCGGCTCGTACCCATTTAGTTCTACAATGTCTGCATCGAATCGAAACGGCGCCATCTAGCTGCTGCACTAAGCTCAAATATAGCTCAATGCTGATCATTATAACAACGTGAATATGCCTTTCATATTTCTATTAGGAAGAAAGTCACAACACACACTAGTACTTTAAACCTTTACAGCTATTTAGGACGACACACTCATTATGACCTAGAAGCAGCCATTTCACACAGAGCCTGCTAGAGGTTTGTTCCAAGCACAACAATTTTAATTAGAAGAATTATTATACACTGCTCAAAAAATAAAGGGAACACTGAAACAACACAATATAACTCAAAGTAAATCAAACGTCTGTGAAATCAAACTGTCCACTTAGGAAGCAACACTGATTGACAATCAATTTAACATGCTGTTGTGCAAACGGAATAGACAACAGGGGAAAATCTTTGGCGATTAGCAAGACACACTCAATAAAGGAGAGGTTCTGCAGGTGGGGACCACAGACCACTTCTCAGTACCTATGCTTTCTGGGTGATGTTTTGGTCACTTTTGAATGTTGGTGGTGCTTTCACACTCGTGTGGGTTGTAGAGTCCGTCTCATGCTACCACAGGTGGCTCAGGTAGTGCAGCTCATCCAGGATGGCACATCAATGCGAGCTGTGGCAAGAAGGTTTGCTGTGTCTGTCAGTGTAGTGTCCAGAGCCTGGAGGTGCTACCAGGAGGAGGCCAGTACACCAGGAGACGTGGAGGAGGCCATAGGAGGGCAACAACCCAGCAGCAGGACCGCTACCTCCACCTTTGTGCAGGAAGGAACAGGAGGAGCATTGCCAGAGCCCTGCAAAATGACCTCCAGCAGGCCACAAATGTGCATGTGTCCGCACAAACGGTTAGAAACCGACTGCATGAGGATACTATGAGGGCCCGACGTCCACAAATGGGGGTTGTGCTCAAAGCCCAACACCGTGCAGAACGCTTGGCATTTGCCAGAGAACACCAGGATTGGCAAATTCGCCACTGGCGCCCTGTGCTCTTCACAGATGAAAGCAGGTTCACACTGAGCACATGTGACAGACGTGACAGAGTCTGGAGACACCGTGGCGAGCGATCTGCTGCCTGCAACATCCTTCAGCATGACCGGTTTGGCAGTGGGTCAGTAATGGTGTGGGGTGGCATTTCTTTGGACCTCATGTGGCCCTCTATGTGCTTGCCAGAGGTAGCCTGACTGCCATTAGGTACCGAGGTGAGATCCTCAGACCCCTTGTGGGACCATACGCTGGTGCAGTTGGCCCTGGGTTCCTTCTAATGCAGGACAATGCTAGACCTCATGTGGCTGGAGTGTGTCATCAGTTCCTGCAAGATGAAGACATTGAAGCTATGGACTGGCCAGCCTGTTCCCCAGACCTGAATCCGATTGAGCACATCTGGGACATCATGTCTCGCTCCATCCACCAACGTCACGTTGTATGGCTGGCATTGCCCGGCTCAGGGATGTTAAATACCCGACCTGTCAGTCAGCTCCCTCTGAAAAGCTCCAGTAAAGGAGTCTCAAGTAAATTCCTAACAGAAGCAGTTTTGTGGTCTGTCTCACATTAACAAGTATGCAGTTTTTGTTTTTTTTACCTCAACACAGGACAGAATTGATGGGTAGATAAGGGGATACAGGGCAATCCTCTAAGAAAACCTAGTAGAGACTGCAAAACACTGGATCAGAGGTTCACCTTCCAACAGGACAACCACCCTAAATGTACAGCCAGAGCTACAATGAAATGGTTTAGATCAAGCAGATTCATGTGTTAGAATGGCCCAATCAAGTCCAGACCTAAATCCAATTGAGAATCTGCTGCAAGGTTTGATTCTGATGTTCAGAGCCTCTCTATGCAGTCTGACTGAAATTCCGTGATTTTGCAAAAAAGAACTGGAAAAGAATTTCACTCTCTAGATGTGCAATCTCTAACAACAGGGTTTCCATAAAGTATTGACTCAGGGGGGGCGAATACGCTGAAAATGCCACACTTTTTAGATTTTTACTACTAAATTTTATAAATTCCTGTTCTTGCCACTTCACAGTTATCGACTGCTTTGTGTAAGTCTGTCCAGCAACATCCTAGGAAATTATGTTATGGTTGTAATGTGACAATCTGTGACAAAGTTCACCAGATGTGAGTGCTTTTGCAAGGCACTTTTAAAATGATATTTATACGTATCCTTTATACGTATCAACACAAAAAGAGCAGTCATGTGATCAGGTAAGATGTCAATAAATCAACTTTAAATATCTATTTTACATAAAAAGACAGCAGGCTGTTCAGTTGTCAGACTTTATTGCTCTGCTTTCTGCACAACTTTGACCTACTTTAGTTAGGTGCTTACATTCACACATTTTTTCTGTGCAATGAGGTGTTATTAGCATTCAGGTGCCCTCACTTCCAGTTTGACCTCCAACTAAATTGGTTTAGATAATATGAATAAACCAACCCTTTGTGTCCTGTCTGACTTTGTTGTAGTGATTTAATCGTGTTTCCAGATCTCAGCAATTATTTTAGTGGGAACACTGTTATCATAGCTGAAAGGATTGAAGTTCAGAACCACCAGGTTAAGCCTCCATTCGTAATAAATGGTCATTAGCCCTCTTTCTGAGTAAAAGTTGCAGTGTTGTAGGCAAAACTTCACTTAATTTTCAAAGTCTGTGTGCTGTAGAGAATTTGTGCATATAAAGCTTTTAGTGTCTCCAGGGAGAGCTATGTGAAGTCTGATAAATCTCCTTAGGTGATATTATTGGAGTCAGCATTGGTTAGGGCTGAAGACTGAATGTGTAGAAGAGAGAAGACAATGTGGAGGTAAGAAAAAGTAAGCTTACCAGAGCTCTGTTGCTGCAAGCATTAGGGATAGGTGGATGCAAAGTTGGCCTTTTAAAATAACTTAACTGGTGTAGAAGCCTCCAGATAAGCAATCCTTGCTAGTTGTTGTCATACCCATAAGCTCCCATGCATTTACCCAGCGATAACTAACTATGACAGAGTTACCTTCATATCCAGAAATACAAACAAGAAAAACAATGAAATGTTAAGTTTCACCTAAATGCTTGGGCTGGAGTCAGCCATTATATAGACAACTTCTATTTGAACAACTCTCAGGAAGCAGTTGGATGGAGAAGGAATTCGGAAAATAAAGAAAAGAAACATACACTATATTGCTCAAAGTATTTGGTTGTCTGCCTTCACACACATATTAATGTGACATCCCATTCTTAAACTGTAGGGTTTAATCTGATGTCAGTCCATTCTTTGCTGCTATACAAGCTTGAACTCTTCTGTAAAGGCAAGTTTAGGAGTGTGTTTATGTGAATTGTTTTATCATTCTTTAAGTGCATTTTAGAGGTCATACACTGATGTTGGACAATAAGGTGTGGCTCATAGTCTCTCCCCATATTCAGCCCTAAGATTTTCTGTAAGGTTGAGGTCAGTTATGGTCTTCCACACCAAGCTCATTCGTGTATGTCTTTATTGACCTTGATTTGTGCACTAAAGTGCAGTTATGTTGGAACAGGAAGGGGCAATCCAGAAACTGTTCCAGTAAAATGGGAGCATGAAATTGGCCAAAATGTGTTGATGCGCTGAAACCCCAGATAAATATCCAAACATCATAATCCCATATAGACCAAAATTGGCAACTGCCAAACCTAGACTCATCCAATTGGATGATAGACAGAGCCCTGATTCATCACTCCAGAGACCATGTCTTCACTGTTCGTGCTCGACACCAATGGAAAAACAAAACAAATGCCAAATAGAAACAGAGGCAGAGCGCCTAACAGACTGAAATGCTGACTAAAAGTTCTGTATATGCTGTTAGTTTTGTTACATTCATTCATCTTCTATACCGCTTATTCCATAGTGGGTCACTAGCTGGTGCCTCTCTCCAGCAGTCTATGGACAGGAGGCAGGGTACACCCTGGACAGGTTGCCAATCCATCACAGGGCAACACAGAAACATACAGGACAAACAACCATGCACATACTCAGTGTGCGCAGGGGCAAGGGCAATTTAGAGAGACCGATTTACCTAACAGTCATGTTTTTGGACTGTGGGAGGAAGCTGGAGTCCCCGGTGAGAAGCCACGCATACACTGGGAGAACATGCAAACTCCATGCAGAAAGACCCCCTGGCTGGGAGTTAGACCCAGGACCTTATTGCTGCATGGCAACAGTGTTACCAGCTGTGCCGCCGTGCAGCCCTAACTTTGTTACAATGGTTTAAATATACAGTTTCCAAAGGTTTAACTATGATTGGTACAATATGCTCCATAAAAAAAACGATTAACAGTTATCAGTTTGGAGTGTTTTAAACATTGGGATTTGACTGTGTTTTCCCTATTTGATTCTCATCCACCACCAACAAAAGAAACACAAAATCATGTTCTACCAAGGGCGTAACTTTGGCTCCAGCATTGGGGGGGTTAAAGTTGGCGTTCCTGTTTTTGAAATTTGTTCAAATGCTTTTACTGTTTTTACTTAACTTTCCTGTTTTCTTACTTTGCAGTTTTTCTGTTCCCCATCAGTTCAGCAATTAATAAAAGCTTAAATTTACTTCATCTTTGTACTTACATAGAACCTTATATTTAACATTTTTAGAGCACCATTGTATTCATGAATACAGCATTGTGCTGTTTCGGGGTCTGGAATGGTTTATTGTATTTCAATTCATTTCAGTGACGAAAATGGATTCCCCATATGAATAATTCCAGTTAAGAGCTCCATCGTGGAACAAATTACCTTATAAAGCAGAGGCACCACTAGGAGCGTTTTTAGGGTCTGAAACATTGGGGTCTTTAGCCCAGGCACTAAATAGTTTAATTTTCATCGGACAGCGGCCCAGTTTATAAGTCGCTTAAAGTTAAAGTAACACAGGACATGTTGTAACAGCTCTCTCTGCCTTGGTAACTTGTAACTTTAAGATTAAATGCTTTGATTTTGACTAAGCTAAAGGATCATACATTTTTCACATCATGATGCAGATCCAGCTAGAAGCTCACATAGAGGGTTTCTATTGTTTTCTGTCACAGCCAGGTCATTTAACCTTACCTGTAGCTCAGGTCAAAGTCCCTCATTATGACCATGATGATGCTCATTAGTGAACCTCCACCTCATGTCTTGCTTGGTGAATCAGTGATTAGTGCTAGCTTCCAATTAGCCCATTCTGAGCCAGCTCTCAGGTTTAACACTAACTTCAGTCTGGGTTAAGCCGCTCTGCTTCCACCTGTTCCTGGGCAAACACACCCACCAGGCTCCCACTCTCTGGTTGGCCCGGCCACTGCTCTGAAATGAGCCGTCTCCCCTATTGTAGCCCCGTTTGAAGCGCTCAGTGTAACTTTTCGGGTAACTAATGAGCCAGGCCGACGCTCCTGGACCGAACAGCCGTTCTGGACTTGTCCAGAATAGACAAATTGCCAGTCTGCCTGAGCCTGTGGTGTAGTTGCCCAGTCGCGGTACCGCGTGTGCGGAAATAACCACTTCTTGCTTTCTTTTCCTTTAGACTCATTGTCAGGTTGGATAGAGATGACAGTATATGGAAGACAATAGAAACAAAATTCATTGCTTTTTTAATAAAAATGTGAAGTCTGTCATTTTGGGGCTTAATGCATCTTTTGAACAGACATGAAATGCTAAATGTCTTCTTTCATGAGATTCGGGGCTGTTCTGAAACATCTGGAGCTTCAGCCCCAGAGGTCCAGGTGACAGGTCTAACAAAGCACCTGAGTACCACTGTATTTCGAAGCTAGTCTACATGCACCGCCATTGTGTACAGGTTTGTGCGAGCAGCATTGAGAAAACAAACTTAACATTCAATTCAATTCAGTTCAAATTCAAAAATACTTTATTAATCCCAAAGGGAAATTAAATGTTGTTTTAGCTCATTATGTAGGTTTCTTCAAAGAGCCGTTGTAGATGCTGATGGCTGTGGGCAGGAAAGATCTCCTGCAGCGGTCTGTCTTACAGCACATCTGAAGAAGCCTCTGACTGAAGACACTCTGTTGTTGTACAACAGTCTCATGAAGAGGATGCTCAGGGTTCTCCATAACGTTCTTCATTTTATGAAGAATCCGTCTTTGCAGAATGATCTCCAGAGGTTCCAGAGGAGTCCCCAGAACAGAACCAGCCTTCTTTATCAGCTTGTTGAGCTTTTTTAAGTCCCTGGCTCTGATGCTGCTTCCCCAGCAGATGATGGCAGAAGAGATCAAACTCTCCACAACAGACTAACAGAAGATATGCAGCATCTTGCTGCAAACACCAAAGTACCTAAGCTTCCTCAAGACGTATAGTCTGCTCTGTTGCTTCTTGTAGACGGCTTCACAGTTGCATCTCCACTCCAGTCTGTTGTCCAGGTGAACATCGAGGTATTTATACTCCTCCACCACCTCCACTTCTTCTCCCATGATGGAAATAGTGTTTGACTTATTCCTGTTTCTCTTAAAATCTACAATCATCTCCTTTGTTTTAGTCACGTTCAAGATGAGACGATTGTTTCCACACCATGCCACTAAGCGGTCCACCACCTTCCTGTACTCAGCTTCTTGTCCATCTCTGATCCACCCCACAACTGCAGAATCATCAGAGTATTTCTGCAGATGACAGGAGTCGGTCTTGTACTGGAAGTCTGAGGTAGAGACCTGCATCGGGCACCCGACACAAATGTCGCGGGATCGGGCGGGATTTACGTAGTCTCGGGCGGGATTCGGCGGTCAGACCAAAACACATCGGTCCCGACTCCCGAGTGAGAGTGAGGCAACATAACAACAAAGCATGGAGAGTGGTAAGGAGACAGTGGCTTCTGTGGAAAAGAAAATGAGAGAAGGGCAATACAACCTACTGAATAAAGCAGGGAAGTCGGACATTTGGACATAAATTCAAAAATAAGTAATAATTAACACTGTAATGATTAACTATCACCATTGTAAAAAAACGTTTTATAAACAGCCCAATAAACACCATACCCTGATCTACTTATTCAGCTACTTTTCCTCTCGCGCGCGTCACGTGACATACTATGGCCTTTCAGCGCCTGTCAATCTAGTCTCGCTCGGCCTTGGAGCGCTGAAGAAAAGGTAGGGGGTTGGGGGTTCTCGGGATCGGGCGGGAGCGGTCAGAAAAGCCTCGGGATCGGGCGGGAGCGGTCAGAAAAGCCTCGGGATCGGGCGGGACCGGGATTGAAAAATCAGTCCCGTGCAGGTCTCTAGTCTGAGGTGTACAGAGTGAAAAGGAATGGTGAGAGTACAATCCCCTGTGGTGCTCCTGTGCTTTTTAAAATAAATATAAATTTACCTCATTTTGATTTTTGCTCTTTTTACAAGGTTGTTGTTGTCGACCAACAGTGAAAAATCATTGTCTGTCCGCTTTTTTGAGAGTACAAACATTCTCACCAGCGACTGAATGAAAAGTACAGTGAACCGTGAATGCTTGGTGGAGAAAACGGTTCGGGTGACACCAAGTTTTTGGGAGGAGGGGGGTTGCATTACCAGATGATGATGCTATTTTGCTGGCAAATGAATATAAAAGAAAATCAACAAGTTGTTCATGTTATATTGACTGGATCAGAATTTTGGGGGGGTCAAAACCTCCCTAACCCCACCCCCACCCACAAATTACGACCTTGTGTTCAACTCAAACATAGCCCAACAGTAAAGTTGTGGACCCCATACAGAAATAAGCTAAAC
Organism: Crenichthys baileyi; assembly: GCA_036173005.1. Taxonomy (NCBI): domain Eukaryota; kingdom Metazoa; phylum Chordata; class Actinopteri; order Cyprinodontiformes; family Goodeidae; genus Crenichthys; species Crenichthys baileyi. Next base: position 514,132 of record JAHHUM010000344.1, read on the forward strand.
AATGCTGTCTTAATACACAAAATCTAATCTCCGTGGTATATAGGAAAACAAGCTGTCAGGATCTGCCATTTTGTTCTTTGTTTTTGTTTACTTCGCCGTTAAAGGTTTTCCCTGTTCCTTTGATTAGTAGTTTACTTTTGTTTAGTTAATATTTGCTTAGATTCTTGTGCTTGTGTATATGTCCTTAGATTTAGTTCTTTCTAGAGTTACTATTTATGTTAGCTTATGTTTAGGTTTCTTTTCCCTGTTCCTCCCAGTTAGTTTAGTGTTTGTTTCCCCCAGAGTTGCCTCTAGCTTAGTTTAGTTTCCCCTCCTGTCTCTGCGTTTCCTAAGCTCCCGTTGCCATGGTAACTCATTCCCTCAGTTCCCTGCAGCCTGGTCCACACCTGTTACATGTTTCCTCTGATTACCTGCCTCCCTGTCTCATTGGTCCATACTCCACTTCCCCAGTTTTTAAGCTCTCTAGCTTTCATTGTTCCTGGCTGGTTCCTCACGTTAACAACCCTTGTTATCTTCCCAGGTTTCTCCTAGTGGTTTGTTTTCTGTTCACCTCCTGAACTTGTGCCCTTCGGATTACCTGTCTGTAAGTCAGTCTTCATTTACAATATTAAAACTTCATCTACTCACCATACGCCTCCTTGCTATGTTCTGCATCCCGGTCCTGCCTCCAAACCCATAACCTTGACACAAGCTTGGTTTTAAAATGGTCATGATACCACATGTAATCTACAAGGATGTGATGTATGGTGAGATCTGGGGTCAGACAGGAAGTAGCAGAGAAGCAGTTGTGCCACTGAGTACTTAAATGGGAGTACCAAAAAAAATGTTATTGTATTGTAGCACCAAAGAAGGGATAAATGTCTCACTACTAAAGCTTACACCCGATGCATGGGTAGCATCAGTATATAAATCCTTTTAAATCAATCTGTCTGGAGTGTAAATTCTCCTTGTCAGGGAACCTAAATTGCAAACCTCATGAAACAAAAGAGAGGAATATGTTATGAAAATATATGTATTTGTAGAATCACCATAATAAATGCAATGCAATTGTAAATTAAACTATTGTATTGCATCTAGTAACAACAAGACTAATATGCTGCTAAACTACCACATAAACAAACAAAGAAACATGAAGGTTTTCTTCAGCTGATAAAAATCTAACTTAGAAATCTGGACATTCTAAATACCTGTCAGAAGTCTGAGGGAAGGTTGGAAATAATTCATAAGAGGGCTCCTAACAGAGGATGGCCTGGGAGAGTATGCCAGAAAACTGCCTGACCATTAGACAGGAAAGGGGTAGCTCCAGACGCTGTTTATTTTCTCTGAACTAGCTTGGGCTGGTTCCTTCTCTCCGCCTTGTCGTGGTTACTTTAAGAATGGAAAACTGTTGGTTGTTTTGCTGGTTCTCTCGTGGGAATTCACAACTTGATTATAAGGAATCTGAAAAACTCAATCTCACTTTATCTTCCCTTTATCCTCTTCATCTCACTCTTTCCATTAATCACTTAGCTGAGTTAATGTTGTCATGGTTTAGAATGTCAGTGTGCTGAGTGTGTTGTTATTGTTTACCTTTGTTTCCCAGTGACAGGTTGAGCAGTGGGCGTGTCTAAGACTGTTTGTTCTCACACTTGACAGCAATCTTTTCATCTCCTGCCGGGGTTTATAAGGAACTGTGTGATGATCACTCGACACTTGGTGGTCAACCTTTGCTGGTAGATTCAAGTCAAATAATCAGTCTCCAAGTTTCCTTCGAATTGTCTCATGTTATTCTGTCGTCTGCCCTCTGCTTTTTCTTAGACCAACCCTGGAGAACATCTTTCTATCCTCGAGCCCTCTGACTCCTGAGGATTTCTGGTTTGAGTACACCACCTTGTCTTCCAGTGTCCTCCAAACTCACTGAATGTTCTACATATTTCCCAGAGGAACCACTTCCTAGGTCATCACCCACAGCTCTCTCCATCTGAGAGTCCCTCTGCCCGCCTGCTCTCCAACTTACCACCTGTCAATAAGCTCGGGCACAACAGCATTCTCCTCAGGAGGATCTCCCCCCCTGAGATTCGTTTTCCAGTTTTTATTCACCATGGCCTTCTGCCTAGATGCAAAATAAGGGTACAGCAACTAGATGCAAAGTGATGATTTTGAAAATATTTTTGAAATGTGTTCAGTTATTTTTTAATTGGCTTGACAATTTAAGTTTTAATATGTTAATTCTGTCTGCACTATCCTGAAAATGTACCTATTCATCCACCTTCATTATGAAAATCCAGTTAACAGCTAGACACTGAAGGACAGGAGTCCTACTGTTTTCGGTCTCTGTCCGGCTACCTACCAATCAATGCCTGTGGCTCAGGTGAAGTTCCCTCTACTGCTACAATTTGTGGTATGGGAGCTCCATGAGGAAAACAGGAGGGAGCTTATCCGAGTAACGAAAACAACCCAGAGTCACAGGAGTTTACACTACCACCCCTGGATAGTGTATATGCTGACCAGTTATAGTGGGAAACGAGGACTATCGACGCTGACATAACTCTCCCAGGGCATTCACTTTTTGTCTCCCTGGTATCTGGGTGGAGATACCGTACCGCCATACACAAATATCCAAACATATGACAGGTAATGTCTGATTTGTGCAATGTGACAATAACTGGGTAACTGTGCAATAATGCCATAATGCTGATTATTAGAATTTATTGTTTTGTTTTGATTTTTTGATTTTATCTAGGTAACATGCTGCATTTTGTGAGGATTTTTTTTTAATATGGGTAAGTCAGACAGCTGTTGCATCCTCTCCTGCTGCCAGCAGCTGTTGGAACTGGCCTTTGAGATCTGGCAGATAAGCACTGGGTCGTAGCTGATGTCTGAGCTGATCCCACACATGCTCAACTTACAAAACATTGGGGAACTTGGATGCAGGTACTTCATAGACAGATGCTATTCATGTACTGGATTTGTTTTGTTGAAAGACTGCACCTGTATTTTGTATTTGGTAGGAAGCAGTTTAGATAGAAAATGTCACTGGTAAACTGTCAAGGTAAAATAAAAGCAGAACCCTGGCTTTTAGGGCTTTATATATTTTGTACAAAAGTAACTTTTTTGAGGTGCACTTTATTTTTTTTTACAAACTCTAATGACATAATCATTTATGGCCTCCAGGGCCCACCCCTTGCAAATCAAATATTTCATTACTATCTCTGGTTAAGAGGTTTACTAATTCACATGAAAATTGAGCTATTTTACCTGGGTGGTTACCTTTTTTGTCAATAAGTCTATTAGGTTGTCACAGAAGAACTTCAATCCCATTTTCTCTATCACTAACAAACTCTACCGTGTGCTGGAGGCTCTGTTTAAAATTCATTAAGTGTGGTTTATTTAATGCTGCTATCAAAGTACTGTACTACTTTAATGCTGTTGGATTTTTTACTAATGCATTTCACAAGGAATTGAGTCAAAGGTAAATCAGTTTATGGTACTTAAATATATACAAATGATTTAGGAATTAATACAATGCTTTGAAAATGTCATGTTACAACCCATTTAGTGTTTGTTATTAGGATTTTATGTGATAAACCAACAACAGTATGTCATATTTTTTTAAATGTGATGTGCTCTTAACTCCTAATATAAAAAAAAAAAACAGTGTGACCATTATTTTAAAAGTAATCTAAATAGTAACTAGACTCCACTGGGGTGTAACTTAATTCTATCAATCTGTAATCCAGGTGCTCTCTGAAGGTCTCCTGATACCAAAATGTCTGTAAAAGCAAATGCAAATATACTCATCTCCAGGCCTGTCCAATTTGTTTCTTTTTTGTTTCCTTTAATGACTAACTAGTGTAAGCAGAGTAAGTTGCCACTAATTCTGACTAGTTTTTGCTCTAATTAGCAGCCTCAGTATGAGTGCAGTGTTTGGTACCCATGAAAAGGAGACATATTATGCTTTTAAATCCTTCCTTTTCACACCTAAATCACTCAGTTGTGGTCTATATAAAGTGAAACCGCAATGCTTTGGTCTGAATTCCTTGTTATTGTAGCTCCACTGGCCCCTCTTTTACACCTGTTCTGTGGTAAAAGAGTTTTGGTGTTGCCTCTTTAAATGCTACTGAGGCACTTCACACCTGCCCTCCTCCAGGTCAAAGAGCGCTGAACATTAATCCCTTTGGCCATTTTTGTAGTTTGATAATAATTATCTAGCGCTGCAGAAACAAGACAAAAACAGCAAAAACAATGTTAAACTGCTTATGTAATAATACTATTCAAAACATATAATATGGTTATGTCTCCCAGGAGCTAAAAGAGAGCACACAGCACTAAAATAAGACAAAGAGGAATTTCTCCACTGATGTTTGTACGTTTCAATGAAAAATCCTTGTATCTGCATGTCTCTATCCCACTCTGAAAAGTTAACCTTTTGGGGATTTATGAAGCATGCTTTTTGTTATTATTGCAGCAGCAGCAACTGCCTGTTACACTCTGCTCAGGTTAGGTATTTGCAATGCAGATTTATGTAGTTTTCACATGATTTTAATTCAGTTTTTTCAATTCAGTTTATTTATATAGCGCCAATTCACAACACATGTCGTCTCAAGGCACTTCACAAAAGTCAGGTACAGGCATTACAATTAATCCGAATCATTGAACAGTGCAGTCAGATTCTGTTATTTATTCAAATTGGATAAAAAGTTTGTCTATCTAAGGAAACCCAGCAGATTGCATCCAGTCAGTGACTTGCAGCATTCACTCCTCCCGGATGAGCATGTAGAGACAGTGGACAGTCACTGGCGTTGACTTTGCAGCAATCCCTCATACTGAGCATGCATGTAGCGACAGTGGAGAGGAAAAACTCCCTTTTAACAGGAAGAAACCTCCAGCAGAACCAGGCTCAGTGTGAGCGGCCATCTCCCACGACCGACTGGGGGTTAGAGAGAACAGAGCAGAGACACAAAGAGAACAAAGAAGCACTGATCCAGAGTACTTTCTATGGGAAGGAAAAGTAAATGTTAATGGATGTAGCTCCTTTAGTCGTTTCACCTAGAAAGAAAGAACAGATAAACTCTGAGCCAGTTTTCAATGTTAGAGTCTGAAGAGAGCACATAGAGTTAGTTACAGTAAAATCTCAGTCAGTAGCTATGTCTAGGAGAGAGAAAGGGTTAAACACTGAAAGACAGGGCCATGTGGATCATCGGTAGAGGGTGAGCATTAAGTTGTTGCCAGCAGAAGCTCGGACGATGCCCCTCTCCAGAAAGGTGTTACAGGTAGACACAGAGTCAGGCCAGGTGTAGCTTCTAGGAAGAGAAAAGAGAGAGAACAAAGTTAAAAGCTGAAATAACAGCAAATAATGCAAAATTGAGGAGTAGTGTGAGAATGTAGCGAAGAGGGTGAAAGTGGTCATGTCCTCCAGCAGCCTAAGCCTATAGCAGCATAACTACAGAGATAGCTCAGGATAACCTAAGCCACTCTAACTATAAGCTTTATCAAAAAGGAAAGTTTTAAGCCTAGCCTTAAAAGTAGACAGTTTGTCCATTTTGAGCCCGCTGATGGCCATTGTTATACTAAAAACCACAACGATTGGGATACCTCTCTCTGTCAGATTGACCATAACCATTGGAAAAGAGAGGTGTTGTGTGTTGCACCTCAACCATAACTGAAGCCGGTTTATACCACATCAAAAGCATAGGCTCTGGGTAGTTTTATAAATGATCAAAAATCGCGTATATATAAGGTCATGGATACATATTTATCTCACTTAGAAATTTAAATCATTGTGAAATTTTATGCATATGCATAAACCTGATTTTCACTGATATCTTTGAATGATTGGATGCAAACAGTCTTAATTTCATAGTTACATTTATTTGCATTTGAGTACATTTCTGTAGAATAATACCTAATATAAAATTAGGTAGTTATTAGTAAAATAGAGAAAAGGAAATCTTTTTTATTTTAAAGGTTTCGGTATTAACCATTAAAGTAAATAAAGGCTGCTAAGATGGAAAAAGAAATTAGAGATATATCATCTATAAGCTTTGAGCAATGATGTCTGCAGAGCTTAAACAAAATGAATAGGCTGGCTTACTGAGCAGTGGCCATAAACTGTGAAGGCTCATAAAAGTAAAGCATGAGGGAGACAGGAAGATGAGTGACAACCCTGCTTTATGTGCAACAGATGAACACATGGCCTGTGGTCTGGGTCACACAGTCCTGCTGGGAGACGATCAGGAGGGAGACGCATACAGATGGAGCATGGTGTCTGTTTTCTTAAACAACATTTGGAAGCCCATGTGGTGCATGAGCAAACTGTCAGCATGCGGTGCCAGAAATGTAGAAGAATTTCTAATTACTCCAGAGGCATCAATGGACCTCAGCCAATTCTAAAATTCATTTTTAAAATCAATGATCAGTCACACAAAATACAGTTTGTGACTTGTATTTAAAATGGAAATTTCTCATTTTTAATGAAAAATGTTTAAGAAAAATGAACTCCAAAAAATAAATAAATAAATAAAAAAAACTCACCAGTGAGACATAAAGAAATGACCCCCAAAAAGGGGGCGGCACTAGAGCGAACTGCCAATGTGTAGATAGGGGTTTGGCCCTCGATGAGGCTCTCCCCCAGTTCAAGTCACAGGCACGGCGACCTGTGCTACATGTCTTCCCCCTCTCTTCATCCCATTTCCTGTCTGCGTACTGTCAAAGAATACTGATAAAATGAAGGCCACTAGTAACGTCTTTAGCCTTTTTCTTTTCTACTGTGAACAGGTAAAAATACACTAATTCAGTGCTTTGCTATTTTCTAGTTTTTGTCTAGCAACAGTATTCCCACCTGCTCCTGTCTGCATCTCATCGTGTCAGTGTGTTCAGCGTAGCTTTCAGATTGGCAGCGGTGTGAGATATTTCCTGACAGTGTAGAAGGACTGTGTGCCACCCACTGAGCAGTCACACTTATAATGGACATGCAACTCACATTACATGTCAAGTTCTCTGCTATTAAACTAACTGCTGCATTGGAGTTGGAACTCAGCACCATGTACAGTTGGCATAAAATTTGATAAAAAAGTTAAAGAAGTCAAACTTTATTTTGGGCTAAAATTTTGGAAACCATGCACAGAAAATAGCTGTGCATCATTTTCACATTTGTGCTTCATCATGGCTGTATTTTTTCATTGCCGGTGACAGTGAAACACCAGAGATTAGTGACTTGTGGTTAATTGTGTGGATTTCCTAGCAGAAAACTTTAGTTCATCTTTCTGTGTTAACTTTGACAAACCTTGACAAATTTGACAACTGACAAATCTTTAGCAGGCTGGCCCTGTCTGTCTGTGCTTAACCCGGTCTCTCTCCTAGACAAAGTTATTGGCTGAGCTTTTGCTGTGACTAGCTGTATGTAAAACTATCTCAGAGCCTATGTCTTTGGTTGTTTTGTCAAGCTGTTAATTTTTGTATTTTGGGCCAGCTGAGTTTTATAAAGAAAGAGTCTGCACTATAAAAATGTATTTAGAACATTATTAAATATTTAGGCCTGGGCAGCAAAGTGCTGCAGAGGCCTATTGTAATCGCATGATTTCTTCTTTTTTTTTTGCCCCTTAAGGCGGCTTTTTTGGGACCTAAACATAAACTCATCAAACTTTACCCAAAATTGTCCCCCAACCAAAAGTTTTGAATTTTAATGGAATTGAAAATGGGTGTAGCCAAACGACTCTACAGCCCCCTCTAAACTGAGATAGGGCAACTGGTAAGTCCTAGAGATTTGAAATTGGTACACTGGTAGATCTCTTTAAATAATTGAGGTATGCCCTAAAACCAACAGGAAGTCAGCCATTTTGGGTCAAAGGGTCATTTTTGGGCGGTTTGTGATGTTTCATACATGTCAAACTTTAAGAAACTCCTCCTAGGGATTTTGAGCTATCGACTTAGAAATTTGGGCCGTATGCCCCTAAGGCATGGGGGATTCAAAGTTATGAAAATCCTGAGTTTTTGAGCATGTATAGGGGGCGTGGCCAGGCCATGAACTTAACATACTCACCAAAAAATTTAAACAGCTGCAACTTTTACATAGAAAGGCTGACTGAGACCAAAGTTAGTATGTTTGATGCCCTTTGGGTGCCCAACGATCCTACAGTGCCTCGCGAAAGTATTCGGCCCCCTTGAACTTTTCAACCTTTCGCCACATTTCACGCTTCAAACACAAAGATATAAACTTCAAATTTTTTGTGAAGAATCAACAACAAGTGGGACACAATCGTGAAGTGGAATGAAATTTATTGGATCTATCAAACTTTTTTAACAAATAAAAAACTGAAAAGTGAGGCGTGCAATATTATTCGGCCCCTTTACTTTCAGTGCAGCAAACTCACTCCAGAAGTTCAGTCAGGATCTCTGAATGATCCAATGTTGTCCCAAATGGCTGATGATGATAAATAGAATCCACCCGTGTGTAATCAAGTCTCCGTATAAATGCACTTGCTCTGTGATAGTCTCAGGGTTCTGTTCAAAGCACAAAGAGCATCATGAAGACCAAGGAACACACCAGGCAGGTCCGAGATACTGTTGTGGAGAAGTTTAAAGCCGGATTTGGATACATAAAGATTTCCCAAGCTTTAAACATCCCAAGGGCACTGTGCAAGCAATCATATTGAAATGGAAGGAGTATCAGACCACTGCAAATCTACCAAGACCCGGCCGTCCCTCTACACTCTCATCTCGAACAAGGAGAAGACTGATCAGAGATGCAGCCAAGAGGCCCATAATCACTCTGTATGAACTGCAGAGATCTACAGCTGAGGTGGGAGAGTCTGTCCATAGGACAACAATCAGTCGTTCACTGAACAAATCTGGCCTTTATGGAAGAGTGGCAAGAAGAAAGCCATTTCTCAAAGATATCCATAAAAAGTCTTGTTTAAAGTTTGCTACAAGCCACCTGGGAGACACACCAAACATGTGGAAGAAGGTGCTCTGGTCAGATGAAACCAAAATCGAACTGTTTGGTCACAATGCAAAACGATGTGTTTGGCGTAAAAGCAACACAGCTCATCACCCTGAACACACCATCCCCACTGTCAAACATGGTGGTGGCAGCATCATGGTTTGGGCCTGCTTTTTGTCAGCAGGGACAGGGAAGATGGTCAATATTGATGGGAAGGTGGATGGGGTGTTAGACAACCTGTTGGAGTCTGCAAGAGACCTGAGACTGGGACAGAGATTTATCTTCCAACAAGACAATGATCCAAAACATGAAGCCAAATCTACAATGGAATGGTTCACAAATAAACGTATCCAAGTGTTTGAATGGCCAAGTCAAAGTCCAGACCTGAATCCAATCGAGAATCTGTGGAAAGAGCTGAAGACTGCTGTTCACGACGCTCTCCATCCAACCTCACTGAGCTCGAGCTGTTTTGCAAGGAAGAATGGGCAAGAATTTCAGTCTCTCGATGTGCAAAACTGATAGAGACATACCCCAAGTGACTTGCAGCTGTAATTGCAGCAATAGGTGGCGCTACAAAGTATTAACACAAGGGGGCCGAATAATATTGCACGCCCCACTTTTCAGTTTTTTATTTGCTAAACAAGTTTGACACATCCAATAAATTTCATTCCACTTCACGATTGTGTCCCACTTGTTGTTGATTCTTCACAAAAAATTAGAATTGTATATCTTTATGTTTGAAGCCTGAAATGTGGCAAGGGGTTGAAAAGTTCAAGGGAGCCAAATACTTCGCAAGGCACTGTATGTGGTCATATGCTGACGTCATCAATGCCTCACCCTCTGAGAACTGGAAGTCACTTTTTTCGCTTGGAAAGGTCCCTCTCTGACCCTCTTGGCCTAATCAAGTTGAAACTATGTCAGAAGATGGATAAGAAGTTAGGCTGGCCATGGCCATATGTTTGGCTATAATTGCTTTGACTGAGGATTGTGAAATTTGGTACACATATGAAACTTTTGCTTTTTTGACCCCATTTTTGCAGTTTCTAGCCTTCATATCTGAGCGAACTCCTCCTACAACTTTTCACTTACAGACTTCAAAATGACTCAGTATACTCTCGAGGCATTGGTGATGAAAAGTTATCAAAAGCTTTTTGTTGCATCAAAGTGTGTGGGCGTGGCAGTTTGGCGAATTTTGATATCTCACCGTTTGAATACGGTTGGCTGTAAATCATACGTTCACGATTCGATTTGTTCCAAACTGAATATGGTTCATCTTTGTCGTTCTTCAAACAGCTACGTATATTACATTACATTGAAATTTGGATAAAAGGCGGCCTCTAGGAACCTTCAACCACTTTATGTCCCTCAGACATCATCGGATCAACTTCAAATTTGGTATGTATCATCGTGGACAATTGCTAAACATTTTGGCACAGTCAATTGACAATATCAATTTAGTCCCGCCCATAACAACCAAGTGGCGCAGCTTACATCGGGAAGGTCGAATTTAGGCCAAATTTTGAACGCTTCTCGCCGGAGCACAACTTGGCATGAACGAGGTCGTATGAATGCTTGCTCACGGCAATGCCTAGTGACAATGTGCAGAATGGCAGGGCAGGCTAAACGGCAGCTAGGAGGCGCCGATGCCAGGCTCCCGTGGTCACTACAAAGGCCAAGCGGCGCTTTGCTGCGAGGGCCGCCAATGCTACTTGCAGCTTTAATAGTCATTAAAATTGTAAATTTTTTATCTAGCATATTAGTTTGAAAATGTGATGTTGACATACAAGTAAAGCATGAGTCAAACAAGATTAACAGCTGACCAATCCAAAAAGTTACCAAAGTAATGTAGCAAGTTACTCGCTATGTGCGATATCTAGCGCTTTAAAGGATACTATTTCTCCCTAAACTCTTTCTTAGTGTTCACTGACTTTAACTGATGCAACTGATGCGAGTAAGGCCTGTTGTGCTTCTTTGTTGTTATTTTACCTCTTGAATGAGCAGATTTGGTTAGTCAGTTTCTGGGAAGGTTTCTTCCCTACTCTAAATGTGCTTCACGCAAAGCCTTAGATATTTCTTTCATAACCATTCCCAGACTGATAGATGTTTCTCATCTGCTTTTGTATTTCTTTAGATCATGGCATGATGTGCTTGTTTTTGAGATATTTTAGCCTACCTCATGTTGTCAGACATGTTCTGTTTAAGTGATTTCTTGAATACAGATATCAGGAACTAATCAGGCCTGGGTGTGGCTCGTGAGATTGAAGTTGACCTGTCAAAAAAATGGGGTTGATTACAATTAATTCTTGATTTAACGAAGTGGTAGGCAGGTGGGTGGATGTTTGGGAGATATAGGGATGATTAAATTAAATTATTTAAAAACTGCTTTGATGATGCACAAAATTCAAGTGTGACAAAAAATAAAATAAAAGCAAAAGGAGGAGCAAATACTTCAACAGTACTGTACATGGATAGTATTTGGAATGAACATAAAGTTAAGAACCATCATGAGACCTGTGGTAGAAAAGCTTTAACTCAAGAATAGCTTCTTAATTCTGACACAGTTGTCACCACTGAACATCACAGCTTACCTGTGGTTGTCAGGGAAACTGTTTACATGCCACCTTGTTTGAATATATTTAATATATTTGTTACTATTTCAGCAACATTTAACTCCTAAAGGCCAGCCCATTCTCCTCATGAACAAAGAAATGTATTTTCTTCTAGAGCTGCAAGATAATTTTGTTGATGTTTTTACCACCTCAAGAAAAACAACAAATCTGTTTTTGCAAAGAGTGAATTTAGCAGGCCTCAACTAACTAACCAATTCTTATTTTATGTTGCTTATATGATTGGAGCCACATTAAACAGATTGGAGCCACATTAAACATTAGATTAGATTTGGAATCTGTCTAATTGAGTTCAGTAAATTGAACTCAACAAAAATTAAAGCTGCAAGCAGCATTGAAGGCCCTCGCAGCTCAGCGCAACTCGGCCTGTGCAGCGACCTTGGGAGCCTGCATCGCCGCCAACAGGCCACTGAGGGGGCCGCCGTTCGATTCCACACGTCGCCACTAGGTGGCACTGTGAGCGACATTTCACATGATGTTGGGTAATGCAGAGTTCTGGTCTGGCGAGAAGCATTTAAAATGTGTGGGAAATCCGACCTTCCAGATGGAAGCTGCAGTCACTTGTTTATTAGTGGGCGGACTAAAATGATGTCATCAGTTGACTGTGGCAACATGTTCAGCATTGATCCATCATGATGTATACAAGATTTGAAGTGGATCCGGTGATGTATGAGGGAGAAAGAACACTTGAAATGTCCTAGGGGGCGCTGTTGATCCAAATTCCAATGACATACAATAGAGCTGTATGGGGGTTGACAAAGATCAACCATATTCAGTTTGGAGCAAATTGGACATTCCAGATGGAAGCTGCACTCACTTGTTTATTAGTGGGTGGGGCTAATATTATGTCATCAATTGACTGTGGCAACATGTTCAGCATTGATCCCTGATGATGTATACTACATTTGATGTGGATCTGATGATGTATGAGGGAGATAGAGCACTTGAAATGTCCTAGGGGGCGCTGTTGATCCAAATTCCAATGTAATCCAACAGAGCTGTTTGGGGGCTGACAAAGATCAACTATATTCGTTCTGGAGTGAATCGGACAATGCATGTGTAATTTACAGCAAAACGTATGGTCGTGGCGTGTCATCAGAATTCGCCACGCCGCCACTGCCACACCCTCCTGCCAAACCAGTCAGTACTGGAGACTGTCTTAGACCATCATGTTATCTGTCACTGGAGACAGTTTCACATTGATTAGGTGAAGGACACCAAATATGGACCATCAAAAGGAAAACATAACACTTCCTGTTCTCAGGGGGCGGGGCTTCGAATATGTCAGCATCTGATCAGTGAATATTGTTCAGGGACACAGGCAGATCAATCTCAGAAGGTTTCATGTCTCTGTGACTTCCCTTGTAGGAGCTATATCAATTTTGTCTTTTACGGCGAGAAGTCATATTTTGAGGCGTGGCCACGCCCTGTCATGTATCAAAAAGCTTTTGATAACTGTTGATCCCCAGTGCCTTAAGAGTATACTGAGTGATTTTCAAGTCTCTAAGTCAAAAGCTGTAAGAGGAGTTTGCTCAGATATGCCGGCTAGAAACGGCCAAACCAGGGTCAAAATGGAAACTTCAATCCAAAACGGCCGACTTCCTGTGGGGTTTGGACCAACGCTCCACAATACTTTTTTGTAGGTCCTGAGAAGTTACATATGTGTACCAAATTTCAGAATCCTCAGTCAAAGCATGCCTTGGGGCTGATTTTTTACATCTTTCTAGGGGGCGCTGTGGAAGAATTAGGTCACGCCCACCAAATATCTCATCAGATCTCTGTTGGGGACTGGACAAGGATCAATCACATTGAATTTGGTGCACATCAGATGATCTATGTGGAAATTAGAGCCAAACGTAAGGCCATGGCTCGACATCAAACTTCGCCGCACTACCATGGCCACGCCCTTTTATGAAAAGTCACTATGCTTCAAACGAAGTTAGACCCACTAGTTGGCAAAGTCCTCAAATTGCCCCACAAAGACGCAACGGAAAAAAGAAAGAAAGAATAATAAGAAATCCTACGATTACAATAGGCCCTTGCAGGCTTCCTGCTCGGGCCTAATTACTTGAATTTTGTTCAGGTTTTATGGAGCAAAAGGTAATGTGGTTCGGTTCCTTACCTACTTTTTTGGCACACTGTCTTTCAGCTGGCTAAAACAGTGTTTCTGTATTTTTCCAATTCAGTGGTTTAAAAAAATTAAATTGTAAAAAAACAACACAATAAAGTTTCAAAACTAAAATTAAAAAGCTATGACCTGGTTTCTTTCAAATAAAATTAACACCTCTTGAATCCAGCGGTATTATTACTCAAGGCTATCATATCTCGAGAATCTCATGCCTAGGTTAATATTTAACAATTAATAATTTTGCAGTTATTTTTACAAACTTTCATCCCAGAAACATTAACTAAAATCAATCAAAATATATTGTATGCAAACAAGCAGCCAGGATTATCCCTGTGAGGGACTGAGTCGGAAAGCAGGAGTCATCACAGGAATTATTACAAAAATACATATTTTTTTTAACCCAAAAAGTTATAACTGCAAAAATGACAACTGAGCTCTTAAAAGAAGTCAAATAAGCGAAAGTAAACACAGGCAAAAAAATGTGAGCAAAACCAACTGACTGCACAAAACATAACTGACCTGTTAAGACAAGACACACAAGGGTATATATGGTGGTTGATCAGACCATTACAACACAATAGGGGTAACTAAATAATACAAACACCAACTACAAGAAACAGTACCGTACAGTAAAGTTTGTTGCTAACTTGAACACTAAAGAAAGAAATAAAAACCACAAACTTTAAATACAAATCTTTAGTTGAATAAAAAACAGCTACTTTAACTAAAGAAAATACAAATTCCCCCTCTCCAGCAGGAGTTGGTGGTGCAGTCCAGTTTTCCAACAGGTATTTAGGTGCTCTGAGCCCTGGCCATCACCTTTTTCAGGACAAACTCCCAAGGATCATGGAAGGTAAAAACAGTAAGAGAAACAAGAATTAGCAATAAATACAAATCAAAGAACAAAATGAGTTGATAAAAATACATGTGAACCAGATGTGCGCTTTTACAAGTAGAACCCATGCATTTAAACACCTAAATAAAACTTTGTTGCAAACTAAAGTGTATCATTGTGTTTGGATGAATGAACAATGAGGTTGCATGAGAGTTACTCAACTTTACTGGAGTGTGGCCATGTATTTGGCCATCCCAACCCCGTTAAATTGTGTATGCATTTTCTAAACGTGAGTCAAAGAACCAAATTGATCCTTCAAATTGCCTGTGATCCCCAAACAGTGACAGCCAGCTCAATAACTCAACGGCAATCAGAACACTGAGAATAAACCTGCCAGCAGACCCCCCTGGCATGTTTTAGGCAGGTGCCCAAAAAATCAAGGTGGACGACTCACTGGAAGATCTCAGCAATTAAATAAATTAGAATGGCCAGAATTACAGAGAAAGGCCTCTGTTTCCCCTGGGAAAAGGAGACTTCGACAGCGAGCTGCTGTGACAACAACTGATAGGAGTGAGACAGCTGGAAATAATGGAATTCCCCTCCAAAACAGATTTGCCCCACTACAGAATGAAAACCAAAAAAAATGACCCCTTTCGAGAACAAAAAAAAAGTTTTGAGAACAGTTTCATTCTAAACAGTCTTCTCCTAAATTGCCAGGAAAAAAGCGCCCCACCAACCAAAAACCTAATAGGGGGGCAACACAGCTGTGGGGGGTTTAAAAACTTCGGCAACAAGAAAAACCACAGAAGTTATGATTGGTACCAGTAAGGGGTGCCCCGATATCTCAGGAGAATATTCTTGCAATCACAAAAAGGGCGCCCATCTAGAAAACCTTTTATACACTGTGGCCATGGATGACGTGGAAAAAAAATCAGAAGAACTGAAGGAGGATTTCACTTGTCTTCTGAATATTGTTGGAGGTCTAAACAAAGGTGTTTTTCAGAAACCCTTTGACTTTTTCTGTGGAGATGAGATTTTTCGAGAACTTTTGGTGATTAATAAGTGGTTTTTGAAAAACATGTGCTACAAAAACCTGTGAACTTCATCGACAACTTTAATACTTTTTTGGGAAAAAAGAACCCTCTTTGAGCAAGATGGTTTTTTGTTTGAACAACCGGGGGGCCAGACTTCTCACATCTAATCCTTTCTATTCATAAATAATCCGCCAGCACTTTTGGGGGGGCTTTGAGAACATGGAGTAAACACAACAAGAAAACGCTGCCCCCACAGCTCCAGTAGGAACAACTGGCCAGTTGGCTGAGAAAGAGAGTTCATCTCCCCGTCGAAATCCACAGGGGAGAGGTGGGGCCCCCCCCATTATACCCCCCCCCTCCCCCTCCCCCTCCCCCTCCCCAAAACCCAGACCGACAGCCCCGGTAAACCCCCTACCCCAGACCCCCACCAAGACCGCAGAGAACTCCCATCCCCACTGAGCCCGCTTTTTGCTTTACTAGATTCTGATAACATGAAAGGAGCTCTTAAAATCGGGACCAAATGGCTCTGACATCTTCTCCATTCAACAACCCCCGTCGCTGAGCCCTGCTAATAAAAAACATCTTCCAAGCCGCAGAGCCCCACCACCTTTTAACTATCTCCTCCTAATCAGGACCTTCAAATCACTTCTCTGTGATACAGTCTGGGGCCCCAGGGTAACTCAGAAATGAACATGTCCAGGAAAAACTTGGGCCCCTAATAGGAGATAGTTGTAAAATCTCTGTGATTACACGTGTCAGAAAGAACAAAGCCAAAAGGATAACAGTAATAAACAATCAAACTTAAAAGCCATAAACTGTCAGGTACAACCAGACACAGAGTTAATATCAGCAACTAAAATCTATAAACTGGCTTTATTGAACATTAGATCTCTATCAGGAAAAAAATTTTTAATCAATGACTCATTACTGACCCAATCTTGATGTTATGTTTTACAGAAAACTGGTTACATGAATTTAAAAAGCTCCCTTCTGATAGAGTCGACGCCTCCGAACTACAAATTTTTCTTTGTGAGAGCAGACAGCAAAGAAAGGTGGAGGGGGTGGCCATTTTTTTTAAAACGATTTATTAGAGTGTAAAAAGTATTTCTGGGCAAATTTGAATCTTTTTGAAATTTTTGGCTCTCCGGTAAAGAGCCCCGGGCTGAACCATGTTCTTGAAATTTACATGCCCCTAAGTCTAAAACAACTTTTTTCAGTGATTTTGATGAGCTTTTATCTGTGATATGTGTTGATTATGACTGTTTAATTATTGTGGGAGACTTCAACATTCACATGGACAATCCGAAAACGAAATGCAATAGATCTATGTGAAAATCTTAGAAATTTTGGTTTGACTCAACATGAAAAAACAAACGCACAAAACGGACATATTTTGGACTTGATTTTTAATTCAGTTTATTTTTATAGCGCCAATTCACAACACATGTCGTCTCAAGGACTTCACAAAAGTCAGGTACATGCATTACAATTATCCAAAATCATTGAACAGTGCAGTCAGATTCTGTTTATTTATTCAATTGGATAAAAAGTTTTTCTATCTAAGGAAACCCGGATTTCATCCAGTCAGTGACTTGCAGCATTCACTCCTCCTGGATGAGCATTTTAAGACAGTGGACAGTCACTGGCGTTGACTTTGGGGGCAGCAATCCCCCCATACTGAGCATGCATGTAGCGACAGTGGAGAGGAAAAACTCCCTTTTAAAAAAGAAGAACCTCCCGAGAACCAGGCTCAGTGTGAGGCGGCCCTCTGCCACCAGGGGGGGGGTTAAGAGAACAGAGCAGAGACACAAAGAAACAAAAAAAAGCACTGATCGAGGGTTTACTTTCTATGGGGGAAGAGGTAAAAGTTAATGGATGTAGCTCCTTTAGTCGTTTCACCTAGAAAAAAGAACAGATAAAACTCTGAGCCAGTTTCAATGTTAGAGTCTGAAGAGAGCACATAATTTTCAGTAAAAGCTCCGTCAGTAGCTATGTCTAAGGGGGGGGGGGAGGGTTTAAAAACTGAAAGACAGGGCCATGTGGATCATCGGTAAGGGGGAGCACCAATTTGTTGCCAGCAGAAGCTCGGACGATGCCCCCCTCCAGACAGTTGTCACAGGTAGACACAGAGTCAGGCCAGGTGTAGCTTCTAGGAAGAGAGAAGATAGAGAACAAGTTAAAAACTGAAATAACAGCAAAAAATACAAAATTGAAAAATGTGTGAAAAGTAGCGAAGAGGGTGAGAGTGGTCGTTATGTCCTCCAGCAGCCTAAGCCTATAGCAGCATAACTACAGAGATAGCTCAGGATAACCTAAGCCACTCTAAATATAAGCTTTACAAAAGGAAGTTTTAAGCCTAGCCTTAAAAATGACAGGGTGTCCGCCTCACGGATTTAAAATGGGAGCTGGTTCCACAGGAGAGGAGCCTGATAACTAAACGATCTGCCCCCATTTTACTTCTAGAGACTTTTAGGAACCAACCCAGTAAACCTGCAGTCTGAGAACGAAGTGCTCTGTTTGGAAAATATGGAACAATCAGCTCTCTGATGTATGATGGGGCTAAATCATTAGGGCTTTTTATATGTGAGGAGGAGAATTTTAAAATTTTTTGGATTTAACAGGGAGCCATGAAGGGAAGCTAAAGTAGGGGGAAAAATGATCTCTCTTTTTTAAATTTCTTTAGAACTCTTGCTGCAGCATTTTGAATCAGCTGAAAGGGTTTTAAACTGCATTTTGTGGACATCCTGATAGTAAAAAATTACAATAGTCCAGCCTTGAAGTAAAAAATGCATGGACTAGTTTTTCAGCATCAATCCTGGACAGGAAAATTTTCTAATTTTGGCAATTTTGAGATGAAAGAAAGGG
Organism: Crenichthys baileyi; assembly: GCA_036173005.1. Taxonomy (NCBI): domain Eukaryota; kingdom Metazoa; phylum Chordata; class Actinopteri; order Cyprinodontiformes; family Goodeidae; genus Crenichthys; species Crenichthys baileyi. The sequence goes on from JAHHUM010000344.1 coordinate 532,541, forward strand.
AAATCCGGAAACCCCTTTTAAATATGGGATTTAAATGACATGTCCTGGTCAAAAATAACACCCAAATTTTTTACTTTATTATCGGAGGTAATTTTTAATGCCATCCAGGTTAAGTGATTGACTAAGCAGTTTTCTTTTTTTAAAGACTCCGGTCCAAAGACGACAACTTCTGTCTTGTCTGAATTTAGAAGCAGAAAATTTAAAGTCATCCAAGTTTTTATGTCTTCAAGACATGCTTGTAGTCTATCTAACTGGTTGGGCTCATCAGGATTTATGGATAAGTAAAGCTGAGTGTCATCAGCGTAACAGTGAAAATTTATTCTATGCTGCCTGATAATTTGACCTATTTGGAAGCATATATATAGTAAAGAGAATTGGCCCAAGTACTGAACCCTGTGGTACTCCACAAGTAACCCTGGAGTTTAAGATGATTTATCATTTACATGAATAAACTGGAATCTGTCAGACAAATAAGATTTAAACCAGCCTAGTGCTGTTCCCCTGATCCCTACAGCATATTCCAGCCTTTCTAAGAGATATTATGATCGACTGTATCAAATGCAGCACTGAGATCTAACAGAAACCAGTACAGACACAAGTCCATTATCTGAGGCAATAAGAATATCATTAGTGACTTTCAGCAGAGCTGTTTCAGTGCTATGATGAGCTCTGAAACCTGACTGAAACTCTTCAAACAGGTCATTGCTGTGTAAATGCTCACAGACCCAGCAATGTTTACTCTATAAATAAACATTGGACTTAATTTATTTGGCTTCATATTTAGTGACTTTTCCTAATTTAACAGGGACATATGGGTAAACATGCAATTAGCACGACAATATTTTTTCAGTTCCCTGTACGCGTTGTACACATCGGTGTTCTTTGGGGTCAATTTGACCCCAGGATGTTTTCGCTGTATTGGTGTTACTATAACATGACATTTTCTAATCTAACATTTTCTAAAACATTAGGACCCTAACCCTATGTAACCATAACTATTGTTGGGACCACAGCCATGGGTTACAAAATGAAAGGCCAGTAATAACTTTTCTGGAACTTTCAAAATAAATCGCATTAACCTACTTCCAGCACAGCCATAAAAGGGGAATAACAGGGGAATTCCCGTGACATCACTGTTTGAATAAAAGCTCCGCGCACCAACAAACAAACCTCTTCCACGCAGGTCCCCAGCGGAACTGGATGGAGGGACACAGTCTCTTTGCTGGCAAACAGACATAATTATTCGAACTGGATCCAAGAGTGTCATACGATCACGCGATCATATGCACTGAGTTAAGTAGGAATGAATTGCTGTTTGTGTATCCGGTATTCATTCATGAACGGGGGTAATTAAGGTACAAGCGTTGCTTGAATTTTCTCCTGAGGTGACAGAAGCAAACTGTGTTCCACAGAGTTCCCTGCAGAGACCCTGTCTCTACAATGCCGAGTGGAGCAGTTTTTCCCGGTCTGAAGGAAGGACAATGGGACTGCATCACCGTGGCTACAGCAGTAACATACAGTTTGGCCGGCCCGACAGCACGAGCTGCTCCACCCCACAGCTACGGAGGTTAGCTGCAAGTTAACCCTTTGTTCACTGTGGATGCTTTCTTCAACTTCGTTGCCCTGGACAACTATGCTTTCTTCAACTTCGTCGCCCCGGACAACTTTTTCTCAGCACGGTTCACGTAAGGGGTCGTGTTTTGGGCAGAGAGAAGTAATTTATAATGAAATAATCTAAACATTTTTGGTTTTATGACATTTGGTTTTGTTTGTGTTGAAAACTCAGCACATGTGCTCAGTTTGTGTTCTGTGTTTTAAAGTTAAGACAAACTTTATTTAAAGATCGGCCATAATGCGCCTTCCACGCTTATGCATTTTAACCCTTTTATTGGTGGTATTTTAAAGGTATGTTTTATTCTGATGATAAGCTATAAGCTTTTTTTGTTAGCCCAACCGCTAACAGCTAAGAACACGTGCTTGCCTACTAAAGATCATTTACTCAAAAAGGTTGTTTTCAATCTAGGAAATAATATCTCCCTAAATATTATTTTACTAAACTTGATAACTAAGTAAACACCATAAATCCTCATTTCTCCAGAAAGATGTGGTTCTTATTCAAAATCATATTTCCTTAAATATTATTTTACTATTTGCTTAATAATATTTCTTTAAATATTATTTTAATAAAAAAAAGGCAGCTAATGAACACCGTTGAAAATCCAGAAGGTTCATCCAGAAGGTTGGTTTTACTCAGCAAATCGTTCTTTAAAATATAATTGTATTAAAATTATCTGATCTTCTTTGAAT